>PVKY010004279.1:7994-19695 GCA_004027775.1 Bradypus variegatus
TTTTTTTTTTTTTTTTAAGGTAAAGACAAAGGAAAGTGGAAGTGGTATCCTCACCCCTCCCTGCACCCATGTGCTTGGGCTTCCCCTTTGTTTCCCTTTTCCCAGTTACCCCCTAATGTGTGTCTCTACAGCCACCTTACCACTGAGCCGTAAGACAATTGCATAGGGAGAAGCAAAGTCTATAGAACATAGTCTTTGTAAGGGATTGAAGTGAACACTGCTTTTGGGTGCATTGAGGGGTTATCAATACTTCTGGCTTTATGAGGGCTCTTAAATTTTGTCTGCATAACCAAAGGGCTGTGAGTAAGGGAGCTATGTGGAAGGTGGGTCTCTGAAGTGTATTTTGGAAATTAATCACCACCCTCTCCTAAATTATAGAATTTTTAAAAAACAAGCTGTCGCCCTTTCCACTATCTCCTGGCCTCTGGTGCTCCTCCTCTGCCTCCTTTCCTCCATTCATGGCTTGAAACTTCTGCCTGCTGTGGCTCCTTCCTTTTTCCCCTTTATAAAATCCTCTTCAAGAAAGTAATAGATAAGAGAACGGGGTCAGCCTAGTCATTCCTCCCAGCTGTGGTGTGTGTGTGTACACACATACACAGGATAGATGGAGAAGAGGTTGCCGATTAGAAAAAGTACACTCCCCCTGAAAAGGGGAAGGGGGAGTGTGACATTTTCCTCCCATGTTCAAGTGGAAATAAATAATGTACCCTGCAGCCCTTTTCCCCTTTGCTTTCTTCTGGCTTGGGCAAAGGGCATTATAGGTGAAAGTGAAGTAATTCAGTACCAACTCCTTTCTTCTTTTTACTTCCCCTAACCCCTTGGGATTGGGGCTGGGACATGCACTGAGTGTTGCACTTTTATTTAGGTAGGGAGGCATGTTGAATGAGCCAGGAAGCCTAGAACTGGAGCCTAGTCCAGCAGGTATGATAACACCTCTCTTTGCAACTTTCAAAGGAGATGTCCAAACACAGACTTTATGATTATTATATTTTTTTTCAATGACAGTGCTGCTCAGACCTTAGAGTAACTCCAGTTTTCATGAAATAAACAGTGGCTATATAAAATTCCACTTTTCTGAAAATGAAATCTGAGCTCAGGTGACAGTTTCTTCTTTCTCAAGAAGCTGAGTCTGTGTATCATCAAGAGAGTTAAGGTTCTCCAAGCGAGGGGAGCCGCACCTGGGTCCTGCCCAAAAGTCATGGCAGCACTAGCTCACAGTGGGAATCTCACCTCACAGAAGTCAAAAGGCTTAAGATGGTGAGTGACCCAGACTGCCATAGAGGTCAGGCCTGCGGTGCTGGAACACAGGCAGGTGTTGGCGCAACTGTCGCAGATAGTTGAGGTCAATTCGGGCAAGGCAGAGACCTGGCCCCTCAGAGCAGCGGGCCACCACTGTTCCCCAGGGATCCACCACCATGCTGTGACCATAACTTGCTCTCTTCTCGTGGTGGTGCCCACACTGTGCTGCTGCCACTACATAGCACTGGGTTTCAATGGCACGGGCTCGCAGCAACACCTGGGGGATGAGGAGATGCGTGTTCACTTAACTACATGCAGCTGCTAGTACAGAAGTGACAGGAGGTGGCTGTTACAGGCTGTGTGTAATTTATCCATTGTGACCATTCCGATAATTGCCTAGTAATGGTTCACTATATTAAGAGTTACTCTGTAACATGAGAGCCAGGCAGCAATCTAGGGGACAATTTCCTACTAAGTAGGAAGGAGAAGAAAATCTTTCAACTGGTAGGGCCATAGGAGGAGTATGTATGAGATTAAGAGAAGGCCCTTATGTTTTGAAGCAGTATCTTCTTACCTCCCAGTGGGCCGGGCCTGTAACAGATCCAAAAGCTGAAGGGTAGGTAAGTATTTCTGCTCCAGCCTGAGCCAATGCCAGAGAGAGTTCAGGGAACCGCATGTCATAACAGATAGCTAGACCAACCTGTAATGAAAAGTAGCCTACTTAGTCCCCCTGTTCTGCATTTGTCACAGCACTTAGTCATACCACTGCTACCTCACTCCTTATCCTCTGCTACCACTTCAGAATATTCCTATTCCCCTCCCTCTTGTGCCTCTCCCACCCTCATTCTCACAACTCCCACCTTGCCTGCTGGTGTACTAATAGGTGACTCAAGGCTGGGTCCAGGCATGGTAGAGTTGCTCTCACGCATGGGCCCCTGCCCTGGAATTTCCACATCACATAGATGTGTCTTCCTGTAAGTGGCCACCACTGACCCTGGAATAAGAAGGAGAAGGAATACTCAGTGCTGGTGTGCTAGAAGCCCAGCTTAGCTCCTCCCCTCCCCAGAAGGAGATGGTTTATAGACTAGAAACAGAAGTACAAACACCCCTAAAACCCTAGGCCAAGGAAGTAAAGTTGAAAAACAGAATTCTAGGGATCTGTGTTTAGGCAGAAGAGTCTGGAAAAGGCAGGCTAAATGGTTGTGAAGTCTCACCCTTGTTGTTCAGAAGCACATGACAATTGTAGATTTTCTGGGTTTGCTCCCAGTCTTGGCCACGCTCATGGAAACCACCCAAGGACAGCCAGAGCCCACATTCCCTGGGGGTGGGGGGAGAGAATACTGAAAACTCCTTTCGAGGCTCTGTCCTTATCCTCTGAACAGGCAATCCAGGATGCTGCCCAACAAAAAGTTTACCTCTCCCTCCCCCTTTCCGTGATACCTGGCAAGCTGGGTATATTCTCCCACAAGGCTCCCACCCAGTGGCTCAGACAGACGTAGTGTCTCTGAAGGGTCCCGTGCGATGAAGTCAAATGCCTCAGGCAGGAAAGCCAGGCAAGCACCCAGTCTGGCAGCCTCTCGAACCAGCTCAGCACACATGTTAAGGTTCTGCTGCTTATCTGGTGTTGATGTTACCTGGCATATAGCCACCAGGGGCAGTTCCCAGGAGGAAGAGGAGATGGCCATGGCTTTGGGCCTGTGAATGACACAGGCAGGATTATCAGATTTCTCAGCATGGGGAAAACCAAGTTTTATGATAAGGGGCTTTCACAGGGAGTTAGGAAAGCTGAATTTCCCTTTGCATCTGCTCTTACAGGATACACTGATCTAGGCCTAGTGGGGCTCACTAATCAAATGTTCTGTGGATGGTTGGCACCTCATTGTCTTCCACCGTCCATTCATGTAACAAGCATTTTTCAATATGTGCCAGACTCTGAGGACACAACAAAACATGTTACCTGGGCTGAGCACAGAGTACTGAGAGTCGAGGTATCCAGAGTCCAGGACACAGCAGAAAGGACATGAGCTGGTTAGGAGGCCTGATGCTGAAGCCAAGCCTAAGAAAGGAGAGAAATCAGGACTCCAACTCCTCCCTCAAAACTTCCTAGACTTCTCTAACTTGTCTCTTCATACTGCAAGTTGGATCAGAGTCCTGCCAGCAAAACAATCTTCAAAACACACTTTAAGTAATTATGGGCTACAGGAAGAGATCATAAAATGGGAAGATAGAGGAAAAAGCTTTGCTCGGTGCCTGAAGACCTCGACTTCCAATCTTCCAGTGATCTCGCATTAAGCTGAAGCCCTTTCCTCTGCCAAACGTCTCCACAGTTCAAAAGTCACTTCCGGGAAATATCCTTGGCTTTCTCAGGCCTTTCTTATTGACTGTGCATCTGCTCAACTTTATTGACCTAAAGTATATTCCCCTCCTTTCACCGGAAAGCTATGAGAGAAAATTCACCCTCTCCTGTCCCCGGCCACACCACCACGGACAGGGGCCACAAGAACCCAGATCCCAATACAAGTCCCCACCCTCAGATAGCCCCTCCTTTCCCGCCTCTCCCGGGACAGCGTCTCTTTTACACGAGTTAAAGCACCACAAGTGGAATTCACCGCGGCCGGCGGGATGGGGTGTAGGTCCTACATGAAGACACCGCCAAAACCATTCAAGGGGTCCGAGCCGAAAGAGACGCCTGGAGCCAGAGAAAACCGGGACGAGCGGGCGGTAACTCCGAGAACGGACGTGACGCAAGCGGAGGCTGAACTGCGCAGGACAGAAAGCCAGCAGGCGGCGAAGATGGCGGACAACAGCGGTCGCGCTGGCAAGAGCTGCGGGAGCGGCGCGGGGAAGGGGGCGGTGTCGGCAGAGCAGGTGAGGATCCGAGAATGCCAAGAAAGGCATCTCACGCAGGGCCGGGAGTCAGTGCGAGGAAGGGAGGGGGTTATGGCTTGTGCACGCGTTTATTCCAATCCCACGTTTGCAAGGCCACTCAAAGAGGGGAGGGTCCTTGGAGAAGCTAGCTGGGTTCCGGGCGAGAAAGTGGGCGGATGAGTTGGTGAGAGTCACACACTGCCTAGGTGGTGGGTGAACCTCGGGTAAGCGAAAGCCCTGGTTTGTGCCTGGGAGGATGCACAGATCTGAGGGGAAGTGCCACGAAATTTCCCCACCTCTCCTCTGCACCCCCAAACAGGATATGACTGGGCAAGGCAGGTCGTAACGAATCCCGGGAGCTTAGTTAACGGGCTGCTTCGTAGTCTGTTACGTGACCCCGGAACCACGTTGACAATCGTCGTCACTCTGCAGAGCCACGTGACTCACTAACTCGAACAGTTTAGTGTTCAATACTATTTTGATTCATTCTGGAGTCATTACTAGATTAAATTTCTTGAGAGACCATAAACCCTTTCTGATCTGAGTTTGCATTTCCCCCAGTGCCCAACATCGGGAAATGTTTGATAAATTAGTGAGAAAGCCCTTTGTCACTAGGAACCATAGTTTGATAATAGTGGGGCTGGTGTTTAACGATATAAGAAAAAATATTCACAATAGAAATGAAAACATAAACAACAGCATGCAGACTGTAGAATGGCTATTTTAACTACAAGTTCATTCATCAGTTATTTGTTGAACATATGCAATAGGCAAAGATACCTGCATAAAGATTTTTAAAACTGTCCCCTGCCATCCATGAGCTGGCAAAGAAAATAAAACATGCAAAATGCTTATATGAGACGGAAGATAGGTGTCTGAAGAGAGGTATAAAGTGCTGTGGGATTTGGGAGAGGAGAAAAGAGATAATTTCTTTCGGGGAAAAAAAAGGGAAGAAAGAATCTAATACTTTTTTTTTTTAAATTAGAGAAATTGTGGGTTTACAGAACAATTGTGCATGAAATACAGGATTCCTGTACACCACCCCACCACCAACATCTTGCATTGGTGTAGAACATTTGTTATAATTGATGATAGCACATTTTTATAATTATATTATTAAAGTCTATGGTTTAATTTAGGGTTCACTGTGTAGTGTAGTTCCATGGATTTTTTTTTTAATTTCTATTCTGTTACCATATATACAATCTAACACTTTCCCTTTTAATCACATCCAGATACATATTTCATCGCTGTTGGTTGCGTTTGCAATGTTGTGCTGCCATCACCACCATCCATTACCAAAACATTTCCATTATTCCAAGTAGGAAACCAGTAAATTTTAAAGCCTTAACTTCCCATTCTCTATCCCTACCCTGCCCCCTGATAACCTGCATTCTAGATTCTGACTCTATGAGTTTGCTTATTCTAATTGTTTCAAAACAGTGATATCACACAATATTTGTCTTTTTGTGTCTGGCTTATTTCACTCAACATCATGTCTTCAAGGTTCATCTGTGTTGTTGCATGTATCAGAACTTCATTCCTTTTTACGGCTGAATAACATTCCGTTGTATGTGTGTACCACATTTTATTTATCCATTCATCAGTTGATGGACACTTGGGTTGCTTCCATCTTTTGGCAGTTGTGAATAATGACACCATCAACATCAGTGTGCAAAAACCTAATACTTTCTGAGGGACTGCCATGTGCCAGGCATTCTCCTGGGTGCAGGGAAACAGATAAATGAAACAATCCTTGTCTTCAAGTAGTTCACAGACTCATTTGAGGAAACAAAAAAAACAAAGAATACAGATTTACAGTGTGCCACACAGACCCTCCTTTGTGACATCTAGAGGAGGAAACCCTAACTAAGCAGGAGTTTGTGGGATTTGGGAGGTAGGTGAGGAGAACTGTGGTATAGTGGGAGTCGCTAAGGGCATAAAAACAAGTGCACTGGGGTCAGACAGATCTAAGTTTGAAACCCATTTCTACTTTTATGTATATTTTTTCCAAAGTAGTGTAAAGTATTCTTGCACAGTGACTAGAGTGTAGGTGCTCAATAAATGCTAGTTATTATCTTTTGTTTTTTAGAGGATATAATCCTTCAGCTAGTTCTAAAAGATGAGATAAGTCAAACTAAGAAGAAAGCTGAAAGTTTTTTAGGTAGAGGGAATAATTTGTTCGAAAGTACCAAGGTGTGAAATTGCTTGGCATGTTTGTGGTGTGGGGGGACTTATAAGTTTGAGATGAATTGCAAGACCTGAAGTGGAGTAAAAGGGATAAAAGAGGAATCTAAGATTCTCTCAAGATTGTCTTTGTTGGATACTGACATAATATAGAATGTAGGAGAACAAAGGAGTTTGGGGGAATAGATGAGTTTATTTTAGGATTTTTGAATTTGGGTTTCTTGTGGGACATCCAGCTAGAGACATGTATTAGGTGGTTTTATTTATAAATCTCAAGTTACAGAAAAAAATTGAGTTGGAGATACAGGTTTAGAGAGTTGTGAACTGATGGATGGTACACAAAGCAATTGTTGTTGATGAAGTCATCTAAAATGTGCAAAAAGGAAAGTGAGAAAAGTGGAACAGAGGTGAAACTACATTTAAGGGATGGGTGGAGAAAGAGAAACCCTCAAAGGAGACTGAGGAGTTGTGATGTTGAGTTCTGAAGCTGTTCCTTGTTTAACATTCTCTGGCCTTGCTTTGTGTTCCAGAGAGAACACTGGGTAAAAAATAGATTTGTTGGTACAGCAAATTTGAGCCACATGTGTCCCTTACAAACAAAATGAAAAATCAAGTAACATACTGTGCTAGGCACTTTACTTCTTTTATCTTCTGTTATTTAATATTGCCATTTGAAGTAGGTTGTAATATCCTGATATTTTTAGGCAGCTTACCCAAGGTCAGTAATTGGAAGAATAGGGATTTTAATTGAGAGGCTTCAGCATCAGACAGACCATTTTTTCCACACTACATCATAATCATATTAGAAATATGACTTATGGTAAGCAGTGAAGGAACCACAGAAGAATATGTGTTGTACTGTTGATTTTTTTCCCTATTACATAATGTAAAACATGTTCATAGTAGAAAATGTAGAAAATACAGGAATAAGTGTAAAGAAGGAAAAAGGAAATAAGTTACCCATAATCCTACTCTCCAGAAATAACTATTCTTACCATTTGGAGGTCCATCTTTTGAGAGCGTTTCCCCCTCATGTTTTGGTATATATATGTGTTGGAATGGAAGGGAGGGCATGTTTGTTTAGCAAAATAAGGATTATACAATACATACCATTTTGCAATCTGCTTTTTAAGCCTAATACAATTGTGAACATTTTATGTCAGTCAAGTTTAGGAAGATTAAATTAGCAGCCATGTTTGTTAAATGGATTTGAATTGGGAAATTCCAAAACTAGGGAGATCATTTAGAAGACTGCTGCAGTTGTTCAGACAAGAGGTAATGAAGGTCTGTGCTAGGGTGATGCCAGTGAGCCTAAGAGAAATTGCTGAAGTAGTCACAATAAATTTGGCAGTTGATGGGGTAAGGGTGTGTTCAAAGATGAAGACAGGGTTTCCTACCTAGAAAGCTAGAGTGGTATCATTAACTGAAATAGGGGAGACCAGAAGAGGAACAGGTTATGGGCAAAAGTATGTTCAACAGACTCAGGTATGAACATACCTTGAGTTAAAAGTATCCTTAGGGGTACGTTGACTGAAGAACGGAATGGTGTACTGTGGTGTACACATACAGTGGAACGTTGAGCAACTATGAGAAGGATTGAAGCTGTGAGACACACAACAAGGTGAATGGATCCTGTACACAGTATTTGAGTGAAGTACACCAGAAATAAAGGCAAACACTTTAATGCCTCACTGATATGGACTAACTACAATGTGTAAACTCAGAATTGAATCTTAGAACATAGCCTAACATGGACATAATTATTGCAATAGACCCTGGATTGTAAGCTCTTACAGCAGTTAGCTCTATTCCTGAATTGTAATGCCTACCTCTAAACTCTGAGATGCTGATCCCTTAGTGTATAACCTGATTGGTCTCTGGAACAATGTGTATCTCTGAGACACCTGAAACTCAGAGCTAGAGCTCGGCAGATAGGAATGTCAGTATTAGTGCATACAGCTAGTGTTTAAAAGAAAAAAAAAAAGCTGAAAAAGAGCCTAGACTTCAATTAGTGACATGAATGAAGCAGGTCTGGTTAAGAACAGTGCAAACTGGGCCAAAAGGTAAAGGTCAAAACTGACTGTGTTTTAAAAACTTCAACTTCCAAATGAGACCAAGAGAAGAGTTGTCTATTTGGTATAGGATCTGTATTTTCTAAACAGCACAACTCTTCAGTTGGTTCAAACACCACAATTACATGGAATTTTGAATAGGAAATGAGATAAGGTATGTTAGTATAGGCTAAAGTGAAATAGTGACACATTCCAAAGTAATTTGGGCAGATAATAAAATACGTATTTGCAGCCTCCCCCACCACCCAACTCCGAGGGGCTGGGGGAAGGTGCAGATGTGTTGGGTTTCCTCACCTGGATTGGTGTTGATGTTGTCACAAACATTGGGACTGGCGGTTTGATGTGCTGAGCCCCCGATCATGGGACTTGCCCTTATGTGGCTTGTTGCTGCAGAGGAGAGGCTAAACTTGCGTGTAGTTGTGCCTAAGAGTCTCCCCCTGAGTGCCTCTTTGTTGCTCAGATGTGGCCCTCTCTCCAACTGAGCCACCTTGACAGGTAAACTCACTGCGCTCCCCCCTACGTGAAACCCGATGCCCAGGGGTGTGAACATCCCTGGCAATGCAGGATATGACTCCTGGGGATGAATCTGGACCCGGCATCGTGGGACTGAGAGTATCTTCTTGAACAAAAGGGGGATGCAAAATGAGACAAAATAGAGTCAGTGGCTGAGAGAGCTCAAATGGAGTCAAGAGGTCACTCTGGTGGACATTCTTATGCACTATATAGATAACACCTCTTAGGTTTTAATGTATTGCAATGGCTAGAAGTAAATACCTGAAACTACCAAACTCCAACCCAGCAGTCTGGACTCCTGAAGATGAAATAGTGTAGGTAATAAAGGGAGAAGCATTATGAACAAACCAGTATAATGATGTAGATTACAAGGTGTGATAGTGTGATTGTGAAAACCTTGTAGATCACACCCCCTTTATCTAGTGTATGGATGGATGAGTAGAAAGGTGGGGATAAAAACTAAATGACAAATGGGATGGGATGGGGGGAGTTTGGGTGTTCTTTTTTCATTTTTATTTTTTTATTCTTGTTCTGATTCTTTCTGATGTAGGGAAAATGTTCAGAAATGGATTGTGGTGATGAACGCATAACTAGATGATCATACTGTCAACGGTTGACTGTATACCATGAATGATTGTATGTTATGTGCATGTGTTTGAATAAAACTGAATAAAAAAAAAGTATCCTTAGGACATATAGGTGTTCTGCAATAATAGCAGCTACCATTTATTGACAATTCATTATGTGCTGGATATTGTCCTAAGTTCTTAATGTAATTAATCCTCACAACATTTCCATGAAGCAGAAAGTATCTTTATTTTATTGGTGAAGAAACTTAGATTCAGAAAAGAAAAGAATTGCTTATGGTCAGATTTTGTAGCCACTTCTGTCTGACTCCAAAGCTCCTTCCTATAAATGGTACATGAGTCCAGAATTTCTGAGACGGCCTGGGTTTGCAGGTGATTAGCATAAAGACAATCACTGAAACTTGACAAATTGCTAAGAAAACCAATTGAAATAGTGTAGGTAATAAAGGGAGAAGCATTATGAACAGAATCATAAGTCCTGTCTCTACTGAAGTGGTGAGAGAGAAAGAATTACAGAAAGGAGAAAGAAGGGTTCAGACAGACAGAAGAACCAGGGAACTGAAGGGTCTTGCAATCCAAAAAGGGGAGCAGAGGACCTACTATGTATCAAGCACTTCACCTGTTCCCTTAATTTAGTTCTCATTGTTGCCCTTAGTAGTGTCTCAACCTGCTGTGTTTTTGTTCCTCCAGAGGACATTTTGCATGTCTGGAGACATTTTGGTTGCCAGAAGTAGAAGGGATTGCAACTGGCTTTTAGTGGGTAAAGACCAGGGATACTACTAAATATTCTCCAATGTACAGGACAGCCCCCATAACAAAGGATTTTCCAGCATAAAATGAGATATTTAGTGCTGAGGTTGAGAAACTCTATGGTATATTAGGCCTATTTCATAAATGAGAAAACCAAAAGAAGTAACTTGTTCATATAGCAAGAGAATGGCAAAACTGGGATTTGAATCCAGATCAGACTCAAGTTCAGGCTCCTTCTACCATACCATGCTGCCACTTAAAGGAGGAGAGTTTTAGGAAGCAGATTAAAGACAGAAAAGGTTGGTGTGTTTTGCAATTAGGTAGGAGGCCTTTTATGATCTTTGAGAGGACAGTTTAATAACTGATAATAGTTTAATAACTAGACAGACAGAAGACCATTAGAAGGCAATTTAAAGTGGATTGGGAGTAAATTGGAGGTGAAGAAGTGGAGGCAGTGAGTATGGAGTGCTAAAAATTTAATGAGAAGATAAGAAGAGAACCATCATTTAAGAATAGCAAGATCAAAGAAGAGGTGTATGTTTTTGATGGTGTATGTTTTTCGGAAAAGGGGACGCTAAACTGAGAGGAAGAAAGAAATTAGTGGAGTCATAGTCCAGAAAATTTTGTTCCAGATGTATCCAATCATAATTCTCTACCTCTTCTATTCTTCTTTGGACCTGAGAAGAATAAATATGTGGGTAAGAAGATCAAAGAACATTTTGGGAGAAACGGTAATGACTGCTGATTTTTCCTGAAGTTATTAAAACTATATAGTATTAGATAAACAAAAAAGGAAAGAAGACAAAAAAGAAATGAAAATAGTTTGACTTTTATAAGAGTTAATATATGACTAACCAAGAATAACAAAGAGAATGGATGTTTTGAGTCAAACCTAGAAAAAAACATCAGTTCTGTGGTTCACCATGTTATTTTAACTACCTACCCCTATCCACCAGCCTTGATTTCCTGATCTGTAAAATGAAGGTACGTAATATTTTTTTTGAGAATTAAATGAGATAAAGAGATTAGCACAATGCCTGGCACATAGTACGTATTCCTTTATTATCCAAGCTCTGGAAGGCAGATGAATGAACCACTATGAGAGAAATTAGGCATTTTAAAGAGAGGTGGTATTTGCATATTTAAAATTTTTAAAGACTATATCATTAAAGATTAGAAGGGAGGCAGCATGATGGAAAATGAACAATATAAATAGAAAAAAATTTTCTATCAAAAACGTTAAGGAATTGATTTGCATTTATATGTGAGCACATAGAAGGGTTTAATATATGGGGGTGGGGGGTGGCCAAGAAAACTTCCTAGAAGAACCTTAGTTAAAACTTGACTATAGTTGGGCAGAGAAAAAGGGAATGGGAGGGGGCAAACCAAGATGGCGGCATAGAGAGGAGAGGAAGCTAAGTAGCCCCCTGGAACAACTAAAAAAAACAGAAACAACTAGTAAATAATCCAGAATAACTGCAGGGG
>PVKY010004280.1:0-19594 GCA_004027775.1 Bradypus variegatus
TGCTGTGTTCTCAGGCATTCCTCCCAATTCAGGTTGGTGTGTGATGACTGGACGGTCTCGTTTGTCCCCCTGCAGTTATTCTGGATTATTTAGTAGTTGTTTCTGGTTTTTTTTAGTTGTTTCAGGGGGACTACTTAGTTTCCACTCCTCTCTATGCAGCCATCTTCCCGGAAGTCTCCCCTCACCTGCTTTTGCCCAGAGGAAACCCTGTCTCCATTACAGGTGACACCCAGGGCCAGCCATGAATGGTGAATGTGCCTGTGCCCCGGGGCAGGCAGCCGAGCGCCAGGGCAGACACACCTCCCGCTCCCCAGGATGCAGGTCAGAGCAGCTCAGGGGCACCGTCCCCCTAGAGTGACCACAGCTGGCACGGACCTGGCATCTTCATGGCCCAAGCCCTGCCTCTTCTTGTCAACACTGGAGGAAAGGTGTGATGGTGCTCTCTTGACGATGAGAAAGCTGGTGTTCGAAGTCGCTTGTCCTGCGCCTCTCATTCATTCATTCCCTACATTTATACCTGTGCCTGCCAGGTGGGTGGCCCTGTGCCAGGACTGAGAAAGGTGTGGTGCTGCCCTCATGCCCTCCTGGCCGTCAGAGGAGTCAGCGTGTAGCAGTTTCCATGTGGCCTCTGGAGCAGACTGTCGGGATTCACATCCCTTCCTGACTCCTTATGACCTTGGGAAGTCAGCCTCTCTGCACCTCAGTTTTCTCAGCTGTGAAATGGACAATAATAACGAACCTACCTCATCAGGTTATTTTGAGGATTAAATGAAACATATTACAGGTAAAGGCTTGGAATTGCGTCCAGCACATAGTACATGCAAAAAAATATGGATTCACGGTTGTTAACTGAGGCAGGACCAAGCCCACATCCACCTGACAGCAATTGCAAGCTCGTAACTCAATGAAGTCTACCTGTTTGGTGTGGCCCAGCAGCTGGACTGGTGAGGCCCTAAATTTGGGATCAGGAGATGGGTTTGAATTTCCCCTCTGCCACCCGCCTGCTCTAACAAGCCCTTGGCCTTTCTGAGCCTCACTTTCTCCAGCCTTAAAATGGGTCTGATGACAGCTACCCTCCTGCCCACCTGGGAGAAGTGCCTGGTGTCCCTGGGGTTGCGGCCCCCACATGCCTGCCACAGGACAGGCACGGAGCGTGGTTCCTCTGCCCAGCAGGAGGACGGGCCTCAGTTGAGGCAGCTTCACCCTGACCTCCGCCACCTCTGGCTACCAATAGGGTTTGTGACTGGTGCTGGGAAAGGGCTGGGCCCAAGCCAGCCAGGCACTTCTTGCCTCTCAGGAAATAATCCTGGCCCTCCCTGCTCCCCAACCACACATGCTACCAGCCAGAGAGCAAGAGGCCAAGTGGGGCTGCCCAGCTGCACCTCCTGCCAAGACTTGCACATCGGGTGGCCTCACGAAAAAGAACTGGACAAGAAGCCAGATGGCCCAGGCACTATTCCCAACCCTGCCAGTGGCTAACTGGGTGGCTGTGGGGAAAATCATTTAACCCCTCTGAGCCTCAGTTTCCACATCTATGGAATGAGCTTGGCCAGGCTGCCTGTTTCACAGGGTGGCTGCAAGGAGCTGGTTACATGGTGGCATGAAGGTGGTTTGGAACCTGAAAGGGGGGATAGGAGGAAGGCAGAGGGGATATGAGGAAGGCATAAAAAGAACAAGAAGTCTGTCATTTCCAGCACTAAAAATATAATATCCTGCAGTGATTTGCCCCAGGGGTTGAGAGACAAACCCATGCCTGGGCCAGCCAGTGTGGCCCAGAGACACCACGGGGCTCTCAGGGGAGAGGCTAGCCCTCAGCTGCTTTCTTCTCCTGCCCACCCTGCGGGCCAAGGGAGATCAAATCGGCGGCCACAATGGGCCCCATTGAGAGCCAGTAAATCTGTCCAGGGTGTGGGGTTACGATACCAGGCTCCTGGCCACCTCCTCCAAGTGAGGGGTCAGGCTGACCTCCTTCCCTCCCCATAGGCCCCGGTCCAGTATCCGCAGGGCCAAGTCGTCAGCAATCTGATCTGCCGCACTCCCAGGCAGCAGCCTCCCCTGGGACGTCAGTGGACAGTGGGATGAAGCTGTGAAAAAGGCTGGAGCCATCCTGGGCTGCCCACCAGGCACCTAGGCCCCCTGCCTGGGGAAGTGGGGTCTGGGGCTAATGCAGAGAAAAGACCCCAGGGTAAGACCATTATTGGGCATTTACTATGTGCCTGGCACAGCGTTTTGTACTTTCATATGTTAGTTCACTTGATCCTCCAGTGGCTCAGTGAAGTGGGTGCTAATATTCTCTCCATTTTACAGAGGGTGAAACTGAGGCATGCAGTGGTTAAGTAGCATTCCCAGGAACACCCAGTTGGCGAGAGGCTGAGACAGGATGTGAACCCAACATTCTGCCTCTGGAGTGCACACTTTGGCCGTTTACCCTAACTGCAGCCACCAGGAGACGGGGCACTCAAAACTAGGCAGATGAGCCTGAGTGTAAAGAACAGAAGGCTCTAGGGGCTGTGGCCACTGTTTCCAAGTCTCGTAAGGGCTGGCACAGGCCAGGGGGCAGATTTCTTCCTGGCTCTATACAGGAGAACTAGGGAAAGGGGGAGCCATGAAGAGACATTTGCTTCTGTGCAAAGTCTCAATAGACAGATTTTAAACATTGCAGGATAATTTTGAAAACTTTAACAGGCTTCCATAAACCAGCACTAGCTACTCTAGTTATGCCCAAGGAGGCCCAAGATTAAAATCAAAATTAACCTAAATGTCCAGCCATAGTGGAACCGCTAAATAAATGATGATCCTCTCCAAACACTGCCACGTTATCAGTAACAACAACAAAATTCTGGTAGATCGCTATTAAAACCATGGCGGGATACAGTGTTAAATGAGAAATTTGCAGAACTACCTGTATTACATGAAACCATTTGTATTTAAAAGTATATACTATAATGGTATATATTTCTATATGTATGCATCTAAATGTATACAAAAAAATCTAGAAGGATATCTAACAAAGCAATAACAGTGGGTATCCCTGCAGAGGAGTCTGGAATGGGTGGATGTCAAGGAAGGCTTTAGTTTGTTAAATAGTATTTCACTTTTTTATAGCAAAAAATATATATTTTTATATATTCCTCATGTAATTAAAACAGTAAAAGAAAACAAAAAAGACATGAGGGGCTGCCTTGGGATCCAGTGAGCTCCTGGTCCCTGGAGGTATAGAAGCTTCTGTGCTGGGGTGGGGATGGGCTGTAGAGGGAACTTGAGCACCACCAGGATGGGTGGATTAGAGGCCCCCTCTGAACCTCGGGATCCTCATCAGGGAAACAGGAGCACAGCCCATTCTCTATGCGCAGCAAGAGTCTCTGGGAGGAATATAGTGGAGGGAGGGGCCGGGAGTCCTGGACCTCAGTGTGACTCACGGGGAAATGGCCCCAGCCCCTCTGTCCCAGCATCCCACCCCCCGAGCCAGCATGACGGGCCCGTCGCAGATGCCGAGGGATGGTTCTCTGGAGGATCTCACAGTGGAAGCCGGAGTTCTGGAAGGAGGGAGGAGGAGAGAGTGGATGTGGAAAGCCCACAGCCTGACTGCCCCTGACAGTGACCTGGAGCCCAGGCTCTGGCCCCGGCCACGCAGTGAGCCCTGGCCCCGAAACAAGCTGAGCCCCAGCCCCGGCCCCAGAATGAGCCCTGAGCCCAGCCAGACTCCTGGCCTCATCAGGAGCCAGACCCTGACACTGCCACGAGCAAAGGTCAATGAAGCCATCACCATCAAGGTCGCTATGGAGCAGGGACCGGCCAGGAGAAGGGGCTGAGTCCCAGCTCAGCCACTGACCTCCTACAAGACGCTGACAGTCACTGCACCACCAGGAGTCTCAACTCCCTCCACAGCAAAATGGGCTAACAGTATCCACCTCCCAAACTTGCTGTGTAGACAAAACGAGGGAATGTCCATGCAGCCTCCTTGTGAACCATACTGAGTCCCGTGGAACGTAGGGCCCTATCCACGCCACAGACAACAGGCACCGAGGAAAGCAGGTGGCAACAAATGAGCTCCAAAAGCAGCTGGGCTGGCGGTGAGTCTAGCAGCCCATGGCTGGCCCCGAGCAGACACAAGGAACCAGCAGAGAGAGCGATCCTCTCAGTGGAGAGAAGAGCCCAGAAGGAGACAGGAGTTAGTCCAAAAGGGTGGGGGAGCCTTTCTTGGCCATGGTCCTGGGCCATGGGCCAGGGAGCTCGGCGAGGGTGAGGGAGCCAGTGGCAGGTGCCAGGGAGGAGTCTGGTTTCCACCTGAAACTGGAGGAGGAGACCCTGGGAGCCTGGCCAGCGGGTCCTTGCCTCACCGGTGGCCCAGGGAACTAGGGCAAAGGCAGGCAACAACTAGAAAGGGGAGTCCAGGAAAGGAAGAACACAGTGCAGCCACGGAGAGAAGCTGGGACAGGCTGCGGTGAGAAAGGGACTGGGCTGGGCCCTGGACATGGCCTTGGAGGCCTCGCCCTGGGAGGCCTTGCTAGGAACGGGGCATGGACCACACAGAACAGGGGAGTGGGGCCAGTGAGAAGCAAGGAGGCCCCACCTCACGCTTCCGGGGAAAACTGTCAGTTTGGGAGAGGGTGGGGGTAGCAGGAAGAAGCCTGGTGTGGGTTCAGCTGCCCCAGCGCTTGCCAGACCCCACCTTGGAGAGGCTCTTGGCCTGGGCCAAGTACGAGATCCAGCTTGGGACTAGTCTCAGCCCAGAGAGGCCCAGTCTCCAACCAAGGCCAAGGTCACGGTCAAAATCACGGCACCCTAATGCCTCCAACCTGCCCAGCCGCAGCCTGCGGACGGCAACCAGACAGCCCCGGCCTGCTGGGGAGCAGCAGGGAGGGAGGGGAAGATGGGCCACCCTGAACAGGGGCCCCTGAGGAGGAGGAGGAAGGTGTAGGTGGGGCTGGCAGGGAGAGGCTCTTCCCACAGCTCCCTGCCCAGCAGGCCTGCACTCTCCCTGGACGTGTGGCTACTTGCAGGTCCAGAGAACCTTGCTCTGCTCCTAACAGCTGGGACAGGAGGCTGCAACATTGCCAAGGGCTGTGGCAGCAACTCCGCAGTCCTGCATGGTCTCCTCACTTAAACTGGCCCAGGGGGGACATTAACTGTCCCTTGTGGTCTCAACCACAAATGCAGGTCTTAGCCATGAGGGTACAAATGGGAAGCAATTTCAGACAATTGGCCACTGCTCCAGGGACCCCCCCATGCCATCACAGACCAGCCCCCAGTGCCTGGGCAAGTCCCCACCCTCAGCCTCAACCTTGGCCCTCCCTCCTCCTGCCTACACATCCTGAACAAGGCTCTGCCACTGACAGCTCACCTGCCCATAACCCTAAGGCACAGGTAGCACAGGATGGTGGGGACAAAAGGGTTCCATTCTGGCCAGCTGGCCTCACCAGATGCCAACCCAGGCACCAGGACAGACTGAGAAAGCCATGCCATTAGCACCCCTACCCTGAGGCCTGCCTGCCTATCCAGCCAGACGGGGCACATGGGCAGCCGGACACTGGCAGAACTGTGGGGTTGGCCACCTCCAAACGGGCTGTGAAGAGACCTGTTCACTAGCAACTTACCCACTGGGCGGCAAGAAAGAGCCTTCCTGAAGGTTGAAGGCCAAGAGGAGACATATATCTGGATGACACCTTCAGCCCTTCCAAGCACCTGTGATCTCATCTCTCATCTTGCACCCACTGTTGCCGGAATGATCTTTCTAAATTATAAAACCGCATCTCTTCCCTGAGAACCATCAATGGCTCTCCAGTGCCTACAGAACAAGGTCTCAACTCCTCGGCGTGGCACCTGACCCTCCAATCTGGCCCTAGCCTGCCTCCCCAGTGTTCTCCACCGCCTCTTCTCCAGCCCCCCAAGACCACTCACCATCCCCTCAATCACTGGCTCCGCACACATAGCCAGCTTTTGCACATCCTGTTCCCGGTGGCTAACATGCTCTGCCCTCTTCTTCCACCTGGCAAACTTCTCCTCCCACCTGCCAAGGCAGAATGGTCTGTTCCCCACCTGCCCTGTGTGGTTTACCCTCCAGCAAGGAGGGTACTTCCGACCTCCACTCGCAGTTAGGATCTGTGCCAGAGTTGCTCAAATAATTTGCTGCAAAGTGCCAAAGTGTCTCCCCACCACCCCCACAATCTTTTACTGACTGATACTTTTGTGAAATACAGTAATAATAAAAAGAAAAGACATGGCAATGCCAAGTTACAATTCAAGTTTCTCAATGCTTGCTCTCAATTTCTGTACCTCTCTTACCGCTGACCAGCAGACGGCTGGGTGGGGGTCCGTGGACTACGCTCCCGGCAGCACTGACAAGGTTGCTGTGCTCCTGGTTCCCAGAGCAGCCCGGGGCGCGGGGCCCATCATCTGTTTATGTTTAGAGCTCCAGAGCCCAAGGGGGCGCGCCACAAACATGTATCAACATCAAGCTTAGACGTGAGGGTCCCAAAACCCCACAAACTGAGGGTACCTGTGCTAGACCTCCCAACTTCTCAGAGGGGCACACGGAGGCACAGAGAGGGTGACCCGCCAGGTGATGGCTGGTCCACATCCTGTACATCTTGGTACCACCCAGCACGTCCCAGGGGCAGAAACCTGGAAACTCCCAAGTCGTCCAGGCCAGCCTCCCTCCCCGTGCAAGCTGCCAACAACATCTTCCAAAATGAACCACTACAATAACAGCAAGGCAGTCCCATGTGGGCGTGAAGAAATCAGACTCCAGAATCAGACAGACCTGGGTTCAAATCCTGGCCCTGCCGTTCACTAGCTGTGTGGCCTTGGGCAAGTTACTTCACCTCTCTGGGCCTCAATTTGTCTTCTGTAAACTAAGGCTAATTTCTCCTCTGTAAACAGCATCGTGGGCCGCTGGGAAAGAGGAATAGCGTGTGCTTCTTCAGGCCGGGCCACACGCAGGTGTAAGCCTCCTTCAGGTTTGACTATTATTGATGTTTATGAAAGGCTCCGGTCTACTGGCCTGAAACTCTGCCCTGGAGGCTTACTTTTTGCTTATCCTCCCCAAAAGACCTGGTCAATGTCTTCTCTTTGGAGTGAAATCTTCCCTCACTGCTAAGTTTGCTGATTTCTTTCCCCCTATCCCAGACTGAGGGGCTTCCCCTCCCCCTGCCCTTTCCCCCACCCCCCAGGACACCTCAAGCCTCTCACCGTCAACACCCCCTCTCCAAACACTTGCCCCCTCTGGCTAGTTTGGCTTTCCTTCTGGAACACAGCTAGTCTGAGGAGGGGTGTGGCTGCACCCCCCAAGGGAAAATACCACCCTGTTTAGGGTAGGGGCAGTAAAAGGCTGGGCTGGGAGGTCAGGAACCAGCCCCAGCCTGCAAACTCCGCCTCCCCCCCCCCCCAGTACCCTCTCTGTACCTTGGGACAGGACAACGCTGAGTCCATTTCGGCTGGATCGCACTCAGTTGCCCCCACAAGAGGCTCGCTCCCTGCTGGGGCCAAGGATCCCGGGGGCTGCTCCCCAAGTCCCTCGGCCGTCCTGGAGCCTCCCGAGCCCACCGTCTCCATCCCCTGGGCATCAGGCAGCAGGATCCTTTCCTGGCTGGCCTTTATCCCTTCCCCTTGGGGAAAGTGCGGGGTAGTGGGACAAGCCACTCTGGGAAAGCTGACATTGTGGGGGCGGTTCCATATTTACTCGCTCAGTGACGTCCATACCAGCCCAGCTCAGTGCCCGAGTCAGGAGTCGATCCTTCTGCCTGCTGGTCCCACTCTCCCCACTTTCCCGCCACAAGCCTGGGAGAAGGAGCCCACTGCTTACTACCCCCTCTCCGCCCCAAATCCCTTCTGTCCACATCACTTGGGGTCTGTTGCCAATTTCCCCTCAGGAGGGGGTGAGTCCCTGCCACTGCTCATAGTCAAGCAGTGGCTCAACAGCTAGAAGGCAGGTCATGGAAACTGAGTCAAACACTCTCAGAAGTCCCCAATTCTGCTCTGATTCTAGGAGGAGAAGGACTGGGGTACAGAGGAAGGAGTGCTAATTTGGAGGTTAGACTTTTAGCTTGGTCATTCCCTAAGTTGTGTGATCCCCCAGCAAGTCACGCCCATCTGGGCCTCAGTTTTCTCAGCTCTAAAATGAGGTCATAAGAGTTAGCCTGCCTGCCTGCCTCATGGGCTAACAGGTAAGGGCTGCAGGAGAAGCTGAAGTTGGGACAAGAGTACTGGGTCACCCTTGTGGTTCAAGTGGGGTTGAGGAGAGGGAGAGGGTGGAGGGAAAACCCTGGAAGGCTCCAGGGACACAGGTGTGCCCCACCTCGCAAACAGGTCACCACTCCTTTGGCCCCACCCCTGATCTAAGGCTGATGCCAGAGAGCAGAATGGCCAGCAGCCTTCCACCCCTCCCCACCTTGGCCCCTTCACCCCATGCCATTTCAAGGCTTTGGAAGCTCTTGGTCTGTCCAAATGTGCCTGCAAGTTCTGACCCATGAGGTTCCTGTGGGTGGGAAGAGGGTCCTGAAACTGATTGTGCAAACTGAGAGTTCATAAACCAAATCCTATTTTTAAAGCACCCAGGAACCTGCTGGGAATTGTTGTGTAACACAAGTAAGCAACCCCTAAGGCTTCATTTACAAGCAGATTCCTTGCGGTAACTAGAAAGCTTAGATTATAGCTGTGTGATCTTGAGCTAGTCACTTAACCTCTCCAAGCCTGAATTTCCTCAGCTGTAAATGGATGTGGACGTTTCCTCAGAGGGCTATTGTTGAGTGTTCTGGTGCTCCATATGTGTTCCTTCCAGCTGCTTACAACCCCATAGATAATATGATCTTAAATATGGGTCCAGTATATGAAGGAAAAAGTTCTCTTCCAGAGAATGAATGGCAGAATTGACAATTCTGTGGCCTTGCACACCAGCTAATGGTGAGGAGAGGGGTGGTTGGAGTGTGTCCAAGGCTGTGATCAGAGCACTGTTCAGTGGCAGCACCAACATAATGTCCTTGCGCTCTCATATCCAGGCACTGCTATCCCCTTGGAGGATCCCAGGCCTGGGCATGGACCTCACCCCCGAGGAAGAGGGCTCCCTAGCTGGCCTGCGCCATTCACCGATGCTCAGCACTCCTCTCCCTGGAGTTTCCCACATGCAGCCCAACAGGCCAGCACTGCTATCTCCCCAGCTTTGCAGATGAGGAAACAGGCAACTCCAAGGACAGCTTCCTGTCCAGGTCTCCCAGCTCTCAAGTGGCAGAAGCAGGACCAAGCCTGGGGCCTGCATTCTCTCCAAGGCACAGCGCTGACCCCACCAACCCACACTCCTGGCTCCTTCTCAGTTCCCTGTTCCTTGCCAAAGGGCCAGCCCCCAAGGCTGCTTTGCCAGATTTTATCCAGGGGTCCCCTGGGTACTCAGAAACAGAAGCCAGGCACATTTAGGAAACCTCTACCCCCCAGAACTGTGCCCCAACCCCTCCACTTTGAGCCTCAGCATGGCAGGCCAAGTCCTCCCCTCCCCCTGCCCACCCTACCTCCCCCCTTGGAATGGCCACCACCAAGCCTGCCTCCTTTCCCACTAAGATCACTATGACAGCCTCTTAATCAGCCTCCTGGCCTCCAGCCTCATGCCCAAGCTGTTTGTCCCTGATATCCAGGACATGGATTTGATCACCATGGGGCCTCCTCACAAAACCCTCTGAGACTCCCTGCTGCCAAATGGACAGAGTATAAACTCCCCAGCAACCTTTTACCACGTGGCTGGAGTAAAGCCTCAGGGTCAGGCAGAAGGGCTCAGGAGCCAGACGCTATGGGTACAAATCCCAGCTCTACCACCAGCTATGAAACTTTGGGCAAGTTACTCTGCCTCTTCGAGCCTCAGTTTCCTAAACTGTGTAATGGGGAAATAATAGTACCAATGTCAGGGGGCTGCTGTGAAGATTAGATGAAATAATGCAGGTAAAGCACTCCGCACATAGTAAGTGCTCAAGTTATTCCTTCACCCCACAAATATTTGGGGCCCTACTATATGCTGAGCACTGTTCATGGAGCAGTGAACAAAATTGACAAAACCCCCAGCTCCCTAAGAACTTACACCCTAGTAAGGGAGGGAGGGGGGCAGACAAAACCAAATAAGTAAAATATAAAGCATGTTCTATGTGCTAAGCACTCAGAGAAAATTATAGCAGGGATGCAGGAAGAGTGAGTATGGTGGGGATGAGGCATGCAATTTTAAATAGAGTGCTACTGAAAAAAATATTTGAGCACATTCCTGATGGAGGTAATGGAGCCCCCTGTGCAGATAACGGTGTTCTAGGTTAAAGGACTGGCCAGTGCAAAGGTCCTGAGGCAGGGTCATGACTGGTGTCATATTATCATTATTATTACCACCAGTTGTATTATTACTAGTATTCTCCCGCCAGCCTCGTCTCTCTCCCCTTCCCCCCTTGCATACACTCTTCAGCCAAATAAACTCCTCAAATCTCTCTAAGCCCTTCCATGTGCCCATGCAGGGAATGGCTCTCCTCCCCTTTGTGGTAAATCCCACTCACCCTTCAACAACGCAGCTTAAAGGCCGCCTCCTCAGGAAAGCTCTCCCTGACTTAGAGTCAATGGCTGTCTCCCGCTCCCTCCTGCCATAAACTGAAGCTGTCTGGTTAACTACCCACCTCCCACACTGCCCTGTGAGTTCTGCGGGGGCAAGGAATGGACATTGCATCCCCTCAGCTCAGCATGCGTCTGGCAGGATGTGTGCCCCGACCACCTGGTGAATGAACGACCCCAGCCCCCAGCCCCAGACCCCTCCTCTTAGCCCAGGGATGTCACCATGACTGGGATGAACCTCAGCCTTTTCAACACAGATACACATCAGCAATAGGAAATAGGCTTTTCCAAAATAACAGCACATTTTTCTTTTTTCTTTATTGTGTTTTCTGTCCTTCCTTTCTGCACAGCTTGTCTTTCTGGTGTAGCTCCTGGGCCAGCACAGGAAAGCCTCTCCCAAGCCCCACTCAGAGATCTGTGGGGCTCTGGGGTTTCGGGGCCCTGCACTCCAGCAATAAGTGGGGAAACACCAGGAAGTTTCAGACTCACCCTGGTGTGAAACCCACAGAAACGTCTCAGCCAGAAACCCAGGTGGGGGTTATACCACTGGATGCTCATCATCCAGTGAGGGCTTGAGAAACCCCAAGTGATGTTTCAAAAGGGGCTTCCCTCTCGGGGTCTGGGGTTCTCTGCTTCACTCCAAGAGAGCATCCCTAAGGAGGTGGCACCACAGTGCCAGGGTCCTAATTCTGACCGTTCCATCGAGTAATCCTGAGCCCCTTACCTCACCTCCTGCAGGCTCAGTTTGCACAACTGTGAAATGGAGAGAATATCTATCTTGTGGAACCATTTTCAGCAGATGGTATGTGACATGACTAAAACCCTACCTGGCACACCATTAGCCCTCAAGAAACATTAGGCACAGCAGCATCATCTTCATCTTCATCGTCCCTGGGTCCCTGTGCTGATTTGAATCTGTTATGCCCACCACAAAAACCATGTTCTTTAATGCAGTCTTGTGGGGGGCAGGCTTATTAGTCTTGATTAGGGTGGGATCTTTTGACTGATTGTTTCCATGGAGATGTGACTCACTCAACTGTGAGTGAGAACTCTGAATTATTTCCATCGAAGTGTGGACTCAGCCCATTCAGAGGGCTTGATTAATTCACTGGAGTATTTAAGAGCTAAGAGCCAGCATAGACGCTGACACTTAGAGATGCTTGAAGAGGGTTAGAGATGCTAGCCCAGAGTTTACACCAGAAAAGCTAAGAGAGCATCCCCAGATGCTTAGAGAGAAATGCCCTGGGGGAACAAACAAGAATGCACAGGAGCTGAGAGAGAGAAAAACTAAGAGAGGACCCCCCACATGCTTAGATGCACAGGAGCTGAAGAAGCTAAGAAAGAAAAACCCACAGACGTTTAGGAGAAAGTCACTTTGAAACCAGTACCTAGGAGAAAAGGATCGGCAGACGCCAGCCATGCACCTTCCCAGCTAACAGAGGTTTTCCGGACACCATTGGCCTTTCTTCAATTAAGGTATCCTCTTATTGGTGCCTTATTTTGGACACTTTCATGGCCAATAAATCCCTTTGATAAAAGTTGATCCATTTCTGGTATTTTGCATAATGGCAGCATTAGCAAACCAGAACAGTCCCCCACTTTACAGCCCCCTCACTGAATCATATACCTTTTAGATGTTGGGGGGTTGAATCACAGCCCCCCACAAAAGAGATGCTCAAGTCCTGTGGGTGTAAACCTATTTGTAAACAGGACCTCTGAAGATGTTATTTTAGTTAACGTGTACACTCACTGTGGATATGTTCTTCAACCATCCTATTTAGATGAGTCCAAACTGATTCCGGGTGGGCCTTAATCCATATGATTGGAGGCATTTTAAGGAGGGAAAGTCTAGACAGACACAGACTGAGCAGGAAAAACTGAAATCAGAAGTCAGCGGAAAAATCAGAGCAGATACCAGGAGAGAGAGACTGCCATGTGACGGAGGACACCCGGAACACTGCTGACTCCGAGAGAATGCCAGCCCTGCCAATACCTTGAGGTTGGCCTTCTGGCCTCCAAAGCCACGAGACAGTAAATCCTGTTGTTTAAGCCAAAGCACAGTGGTATTTGTCATAGCAGCCCTGGCAAGCTAAGACACTAGATCAGAAGAGATCCCAAGGGTCTGTTAATTCTCACCTTCTTCCCCATCCTGGAATTTCCTCTCATATATCCCTGAAACATGGTTCTCCTCTCCTTGCATGGACATCTGTAATGATGGGGAGCTCATTACCTGTAACCCTCAGGCCCATGATTTTGCCTGCCATGCCCAACACCCCCTTCCAGCTGGAATGACCTGCCCAAAGTGCCCACAGCTCAGGAAAGCAGTGCTCGTTACTCCCATCCTCCAACCCTAGTGCACAGTGAGCCTGCAATGCATGCTCAGAGATTCATCAGTACGTATTTACTGAGTAGCTCTCATGTGCTGGGCCCTAGGAACACAAGGGCATACTCAACCCAACCCTGTTCCTGCCTTGCAGAGCTGCTGGTCTAGCAGAAGAGTGAGACAGCAAGCGAATAATTACACCAATGAATGTAAAATCACTCCTGAGAGGAGGCTACAAAGGAGGGGTACATGGGCCATGAGAGGTGTAATGGGGAGTCTGACCCAATCAGAGAGGGCAGGGACGGCTACGTTGAAGACCTGAAACAGAAGCTGAAAGATGAAGGATCAGGCAGCATGATCATCATAGGGAGTGAAGCGCATGGTCAGGGCAGGCAGAACATGAGCAAAGCACCACGTTGGACGGAATATGACAAAAGGGAGGGACGAAAGATGATGTCCCCACAGGGTCTGGAGGGCAGTTTAAGGATTTCTGTCTTTCTCCTCACAGTGACAGGAATCCCTGAAGGTTTTACAAGCATGTCACTCTGGCTGCTTCTTGAGGATGAGCCTTCCCAAGGTGTGGTCCTCCCCTCTGTCCATTAACTAGGGGTACACTACTTGTCTCCCTGCCTAGAGCACTCCTTTCACCCCTATATCAGTCAGGGCAGGCTAGGTCATGCTGCAGTAACAAACACCACCAGCATCTCAGTGGTTTAAAACAACAAAGGTTTAGTTATTGTTCATGCTGCATGTCCCCTGTGGGTCATCCAGGGAGGTCCACTTATGCAATGAATCAGGGACCCAAGCTAGCAGAAGCAACCACCATCACACCTCCAGCAAGTAGCCACACTACAGGAAAAGGACACGCTGGAGGATATCACACCAGTAATTAAATACTTTGGCCCAGAGGTTTATACAACACTGTAGACCACAACTCATGGGCCAGTCACATAGCCCTGCTCAAGCACCAGGGGTCCTCAAAGGTTAATTCTACCATGTGCCTAGAAGTGGGGAGAAATGGAAATATTTAGGGGACAACACCATCTTGCCCTTCACTAACCTGACTCCTTCATTAGCTGGCAACTCAATATTCCAGTATTCCAGGAGGTGGAAGCAGTATGTACAGGAAAGAACAGGGCATAGAGCACAGAGAGAGCTAGAGGAGGGAAGTGGGAGATAAGAACAAGCAATGGGCAGGGGCCAGATCACACCAGGGGCTTTTAGGTCATGTAACAACTTGGTTCTTCATCCTAAAAGCACTGGGGAGACTTTTAGGTATTTTAAGCAGGAAATGGGAGGCCTGATGTGATCATATTTTGAATAGATCATTCTGAATGTGATGTTGAGACTAGAGTGGAAGGAGAGGTATAGCTGGGCAGTTAGGAGGCGCTTGCTGTTGCTCTGGGGAGAGCAGTGGTAACTTGACTAAGATGTTGGGGAGGAGGAGGTGGAGAAAACTGGACAAATTCAATTCAGAAGACCAAGTTCTCTGGACCTAGGGATGGAGTAGATCAGGGAAAGGAAGATGGATGCGCCAAGGCCTTAAGGACTGGTGGGACGATGGTATCGATGGCCAAGATCAGAGCCCTGGAGGAGGAAGAGGTTTAGGGAAGGTGATTATGGAACAGCTGTGGACCAATCCATTTGTCATGACTATGAGACAACCAAAAGGGCAGGCCAAGGAGGCAGCTGGACAAACAGTTCTTGCCAATAACCTAGATCCAGGGAAATCCCATGTAAGTCTGAGAAAGGAAAGGCTAAGAAGATAAGTCATAACAACAAGGAGAAAAAACTTATGAAGCCCATGCTCCAAGGGGAGCTAGAGGACAGAATTTTGACTAGGGTCAAAAATAGCACATAAGTGCAGGGGTGATGGCTGATCAAGGCCCCTGGGACACGTGGGGGGAGCCCCTTCACCTCTGAGAATTTGTCAGGGAAGGGAGCCAGACCCTGCCGCCAGCTGCTCCTTGAGAACTCTGTCCATGTGGGGCTGGGTGGACCTGGATGACGTTATTAGGCAATTATGATATTCTCAGGACAGCATGTTCAGCAATAATCCCAGGGAGAGAACTCACTTCTTAAACCACAGGCCAGGCCCTGGGTAGGTGCTTTATCTCTACTATCTGTTTAACCTCACAACTGCCTTGCCAGACAGTCTCTGTGTGGCCCATTTTAGGGATGGAGAAACAAGGCTCACAGAGGTCAAAGGCAATAGTGTGAAGTCCAAAGTCACACAGTTATCAGGAGAAGGTAGGATTCCAACAAGTTGCTTTTCCCTGAAAGAAGCCCTTTCCACCAAGCTAAGTAAGGTGCCCGGGACTGCCAGAAGGGAAGTTTTCACCTCCCAGAGAGTGGGTGGGCAAAGACCATGCCCGGCTCCCCACGAAGGAGACCCCAGTGTGTTATTTCTGGCCAACAGACCCCACACTCCCAACCATGTCTCTGGGAAACTCCCCACCTTCCTCCCTCTCAAGGGGAAATGCCCACAAAAGCGAGCTTCGGTGCCACAGGCATCATGCTCCATGGAAAATTCTTTTACCCCCGCAGAGACATAAAAAAAGTTTACAGGCTTTCCAGGCATGGAGAGCAATCTCTCCTTATTGCCTCCTGTCCCTTTGCACAAAGAACTGGGTGTTTCCTTTCAGCCACTCTAAATTATATACCACAGGCTGTCTCCACATGAAGCACATGCCTAAGAAAGAAGATTTAGCATTTTTCGCCCCAAGTCCCAACCCACCCGGAGGTCTAAGCCCCCATCTCCCAACCTGGCTCAAGACACAAGCAACTTTTCACCCGGCATCGCCCACCGCTCAAGACATTTGTATTGACCTTGCCGCAACTTGCCGGAGGGCATGCTGGCCTTGACAGGAGAAAGATCTCTGGGCGGCTAAGTTTCTGCAGTTTCGACGTCTCAGAGGACCCTGGGGACTGGGAGCCGGGGACGGAGGCTACACTCTGGAGAGATTTCCTGAAGAGTGCACACCGCAAACTAAGATTTAAAATATATTAAAGAAACACCCTCCAGGCTCCGCCACGTTTAGCGGGAAATCGTCGACAGCATCCGAGGAGGCCCCGTGCGGATGCCACAGGCTCTCTCTGGCCCCGAGTCCCACTACGCTGACCCCAGGCGCAGGGCCGAAACCACCCCGGGAAAACTAGGCCAGCGACCGCGGCGAGCCCTCCCGCTAGATGCCCGCGCCCCGCCCCGGCCGTGTCACCCCGTTCTCATTCCGAACGCTCGGCCCGCGCCGCCGCTCCCATTGGTCGGCAGCCACGTCCGTCAGCGGGCGGAACGTCCGCGCAGAGAAAAGGCTACATTGTAACAAGGCGAGCTAGCGAGGAGCTAGTGGGGAGGAAGGCGGCAGAGGGGCGGCTCCGACTCCCGCAGCAGCGGCGGCGGCGGCGACGGCAGCTACCTGCCGAGGGTTAACCCATCTCGAGGCCGGGGCAAACCGCCCCACACCCTCACCTCGCGCCTGCCCGGGCGCCCCTCGCGTCTCCATGCCGGCCCCTGGCCGCCCGCGCCTCCCGCAGCCACTCCCCGCCCCTGCACCGGCGGCCCCCGCGCTCGCTGGCAAACTGCCGAGCGCTTTCCGAAGCCATTTTCAATGGCCACATTGGCTACCGGGGCTGACTCACCTTCCCGGGAATGCTGCGGCAGCCGCGGGGCCCGGGCGGCGCGGGCGGCCCGGCGGGCGGCTCGGCGGAGGCGGCGCGGCCTCGGCGGGCGGCCCCCGCGGCGGGAGCGCCGGCGCTGCAGGCGCGCTGGTCCCCGGCGAGGCAAAGTTTCAGCGCCAGCCTCAGCGCGGCGGCGACTCGCTGCTGCTCTCCTCCCTTGCTTTGACCACCATCTTATTAGTACAGGAAATGACATGGAAAACGGAAGAAAGCGGCGTTTGGGGCAGACGCGGACCCCCCAATTCAGGGGCCGGAGCTGGGACTCACCAGCCGCGTCCCAACCCGGCCCCGGAGAAGACTCCCCGGGCCCCCTCGGCCCCCGCCCTGAGCCCTGCCCAGAGTGGGGAAGAGAGCTCCTAGAACCCAAAAAGGAGAGGACGAGTTTTGTAACCCAGCCCGGGGAGAAATCGAGAAAAAAAATTTTTTTAAAGAAAAGGTTAAAAGAACTTTCGAACTGGGACACCTTTTTATTAATTTGGTCGGAATTAAAAGTTCTAGAATTTTAGCAAGCCATTGCGGGGGGGGCTTCATGGCTCGCTCTATCCCATTGCTGCCCATTTTGATGCAAATAGTTGGGGGAATAAATGCGTTTATATTTTTAACCCTTTCGGGGCCCAGTCGAAGTTAGCAGGCCCCATCTCCTTTAACCATTTGAATGCCCAGTAGTTTGACGATAAAAACTCAAATTTTTAGTCCTGCAAAGGCTGAGGGTAAGGGTTTAGGGCTCGTTAGAAAAAAAATTATTTGCGTAGGTGTGCGGTTTTAAAATCGCGATAGGCACGAGTTCTTCAAGTAGAATCTTGTTAAAGAGATTGGCATTCTGAGAACCCGGGGGACCCCGGCTGACTTGGAAAAGGGGTTGAAGCCGCGCTGGCTTGCTGTATTCCTCTGTTTCTCCATCTGTGAAATGGGATTCAACATAGCGGAGTTACAGACGGCAGCGGGAGAAAGACCGGGAGGAATTTTCGTCAAGACAAAATGCATGAAAGCCTGAAAGCCTTCCCTCGGCGCCTAGAAAACCGGCAAGCTGTGAAGAGGCTGCAAGCCTTTGAGGAGGGCAAGGGACTCCGCAAGATAGTAGCCAGGACAACCGTTCTCAAAACATCTCTTCCTGGTGTTGCCTGCAAAGCGCTTGGCTCAACTGCAAGGTCTTTCCTACTAGGGGAGGCTATTCTGCGCCTGGCTCTAAAGCGGGAGCCCTAACCACCCCCTCGAAAGTTGCCTGGAGGGTTAGATCCCAGAAAGGTGCCTTGGCAGGGCGCTGCCCAGCAAAGGGCGGTCCTTTCCCCAAACCCCTAAATGTCCACTGAAACCCTTAAGAACAGGCACAGGGGCCTCCATGGGGTGCCACCCCAGGGAGACCTCCTCCCAAGGGGGCTAGTTTCCAGTGAGCCCCGCTGCTGAAATGGAAACGTGGTCCCCAGATGGGCATTCGCGGTCAAACTCCATCTCATAGAGTCCAGATGTTGGGTTGGGGGCCAGGAAAGGGAAAGGGAGTTTGTATATGTGCCACAGCATCTGTTTCTGTTGACTTCGTGGCCTCATAAACATGGCTTCTTGGAATCCCACGTCTGTTACTTGCTGTGTGATCTTGAGTAAGCGACTTCACCTCTCTGTGCCTCAGTTTCCTCATTTGCAAAGTGGGGGCTCAGTAATATGTTGGGTGAGGAGCACTGTGTGAGGGCCTAGCACTGGCTGCCCCCAGAAGATGCTCAAGAAAGTAAATAATGCCTCTTTTATGTAACATTCAATACCACTATAAACTCCTGAGTGTCTGTTTGCTTCATGCCAGGCAGAGTGCTAGGTACTGGGGAGAGCCGAGATGGGGTGACATGGGTGCTGTGATCAAGGAGGTCTTGGTTTGACCAGGTAATGGGAACACTTATAGCTAACCAATTAATTCAGTAATGAACACACGTTAGTCTGTGTTAAGCCTTATATTGGAGGCCAAATGCTGGAGCTGGAAAGGGGGCACCTCAGAAGAAGCTATTTGTTCCTTTTGAGAAGAGTTCACCGAGGAAATGACGTCAGAACAGGGGCCTTGAGAGGAGGGGGGCCTTGATGGGGGGAGGGGGGACAGAATCTCCACCAGTGTAAGATGGCCTTACAGGAAGGCCAACAGCATGAGCAGAGACTTCGAGGTGTCAAACTCCCCAGGGTGTTTGCCATGTGCCCTGCTGTGTCTGGTGTAGACAGGGTGGGGGCTGAGAAACCCTAGAGGAAGCCAGAAAGAGAAGTGGAAAGAGAGAGGGTGTGATCACGGCCTCCAAAAAGCAAAAAGGTTGGTGAGAGAATGAACTGTGAGTGAGGCGAAGAGGGAATTCTTGTGGTGCTGGTTTTCTATTTAAATCTCCCCCATCCTTCTGGCCCGTCTGGCTTCTTTTTGCCTGGAACAGTTGGCTCTGGAGCTGCCTCTTTGGAACTGGGCTGGGGAGTCAGGCTTTGTAGTTGGCACTGCGCTTGCAGAGAGGTGAGGTGTGGTCAGGAGACGTGGGTCTGAGGCTCTACCTGTCGCCCCCACGCCCGGAGACCTTGGCATGTGACTCCTTCTGCCTGGGCTACAGTTTCTCCTGAGGTGACATGAGGAGTCTGCTCTCAGAGGTCCTACCTTCTTTCCTCAAGAGGTTGCCTCGAGTCACGGAGGTCAAGACCAAGGCCCAAGAAGGAATATGGAACAAGGTGGGGGAGTAGTTGGAACCCTCTCAGAAGGAAAGAGGGTGGCACAGATGTCGTGGGTCATTTGGGCAAAAAGTGGTCCCAGGGTGGTCACCACTGACAAGTGGTCTGGGCTGCTGTGAGGCTGTGCCTCAGCTTCCCTCTGTGGGCTGAGCTGGCCCCAAAACCCAGAAGTGGGGATAGGGTGGGAGCTCCACTCGGAATCCTGGAGAACTGAGTGGGCTTGACCACAGACATTGGGAGCTGGAGGAGAAGGGGGTTGAAGTGAATAGGGCACATGGCACACATCTGTGGGGACATTACTATTTGACTCAATAATCCAAAGTAGATATTACCATCACCATTTTT
>PVKY010004281.1:0-19590 GCA_004027775.1 Bradypus variegatus
CTTTTGATGGGGAAGAAGCTTATGTATAGCTTTTAGCAGTATGTGGGGTTTAAGGTAGGTTGTAAATAGTAATATTTGCTGTTTTTCTTTCTCACCAATATTGTAGGAAGCTGCAAGATCCCCGCATCATGACCACTCTCAGTGTCCTCCTTGGAGTTGATCTGGGTGGTGTGGATGAGGAGGAAGAGATCGCCACACCTCCACCTCCACCTCCTCCCAAAAAGGAGACCAAACCAGAGCCAATGGAAGAAGACCTTCCAGAGAATAAGAAACAGGTCTCACATTCTTTTCTTGTCTCTGTCATAACCTTTATAAACAACCGGGTCAACTAGAAATAAATGTCTGTCCAGTGGGACCATCTGTGGACCTTGGATGGCTGTAATTGTTTTTTTGAGAGTTTAATATGTGCCAGGTACCGTACTAAATGCTTTGAGTGATTTTGTTTAACTTTTAAGAGAATGGTATTTTTAGTACCATTTACACATAGGAGAACTGAGGCTCGGAGAGACTTGGTGTCTTGCTCAGGGTCATAGAACCAGTGCTGAATTAGTGACTTGAATCAGATATAACTCTGTACTTGCAAAGTGAAGGCCAATTTTGCCTATGGAGGGGTTGATTTTAGGTAGTAAGTGCTAGGCCTTGGTTTTTAAACCTCTTGGAGTCTCCAGACTTCTTCATGGGGAAGTTGGAGGTAGTGGGGGTGGGAATGGGGGCAGGTGGTTCACTGACAGTCACTTTAAGGGACTTACTGGTCTTTTGCAGCTTTGTTAAAAGCTGCCGATCTGGGACAAATGGCCTTTTGGGTGGGTGGGAGGTAGCCTCTCTCTGCTCTTCTCTGTTGTTATTATAAATAAAAATGATCAGTGTATCAAAAAGTCAGCTTCATGAGAAATCTCATACAAATCATATATTTCAAAGACTAGCAGCCACTGTGGTGTTTGCCAGCATACTTCCTGTCAGGGCAGGAAAATAAAGAAGTGGCAAGTGGTCTGCGTCCCTGCCACGATGCAGAAGAATGTTGTCTTCATCAGCCTCTGGGCTTCTGTTTGCCGATTAGATGTTGGCCTTTGTTGAAAGTTGTCCACTTAGCAGCAGTGTCTTTCAGAGCAGGGGCCATGTGCCTAAAGGCTTTTGTTTCCCTTCTTGTAAATGGAACTGCAGAATGTTGCCAGATTTAGCACCTGTAAATGGCTGAGCGTTGGTTGGTTGTTTAGGATGTCTTGGAGCTGGAAAAAGGCCCTGTAATGTGGGGGGTAGTGAGCCATGCTGGAGACTTCCTGCTGTGGGTATGGTCCCTTCTTCTAATCCTTTCATCACCCCTTCTGCGCTTGTTCCTGACAACTAAGACCCTGAGGCAGCCACGTGACAGAAACCGGACATGATGCCACCTCAGAATAAACCTGATCCAAAACTAGACTGTCCCCACCAGTTGCTTTTAGTTGAAGGCATTTCCTCTCTCCCCTCGAAGAAACCCTCTACTTTCTGAGAAAAGTCCAGAGAATAAGTGGAAAGGAGGGAAATCAAGAGTTTTAATTTCTCACTGCCTGATTGGTTCGTGAAAGCAGCCTTGGATATGGAGAAGTTGCTTCCATAGACATGTTAGTTGCACCTGCTATTTCAATACCTGTGACAGGTCAGGGACTCTTGTTCTCTTTGCTCTCTGGGTTAGATGTTCTCAGCTCTCGCTTCTTGCAAACCTCATCTAGGCTCTGAAAGAGAAAGAATTGGGGAATGATGCCTACAAGAAGAAAGACTTTGACACAGCTTTGGAGCATTATGACAGGGCCAAGGATCTGGACCCTACCAACATGACCTACATCACCAATCAAGCAGGTAAGGCCCAGAAACTAGGGGGCAGGCGAACTGTTCTGCATTCTGGAGAGAAGGAGCAAGGACTGACTGTTCCCTTCTTAACCATCCTGCCTGGCAGCCGTATACTTTGAAAAGGGCGACTACAATAAATGCCGGGAGCTGTGTGAGAAGGCCATTGAAGTGGGGAGAGAAAACCGAGAAGACTATCGACAGATTGCCAAGTATGCTCAGCTTTCTGGAATACCTTTAGTAGTGTGGAGGGTTTGATGTGGAAGACTTAATTTGCCCTTTGGGGAGTGGGCAGGGGGGTGCTGGCTGCAGAGCCTGCTGTGTGAAGAACACAGCATATGGAAAGGAGGCCATGGAAGTCAGGCAAGGGTGTTGAAAGGATGTTAGACCTTAGGGCTAATGTGGGCCTTGTTTCTGGTTGCAGATGTGTTGTCTCTACAGGGACTGAGTCTCTGGCCCTGCCCCTACCAAATACCTTTTCCTCTTGCCTTTATCAGAGCTTACGCCCGAATTGGCAACTCCTACTTCAAAGAAGAAAAGTATAAAGACGCCATCCATTTCTACAACAAATCTTTGGCAGAGCACCGGACCCCCGATGTGCTCAAGAAATGCCAGCAGGTAAGTAGGAAGAGAATAGAAGAGTATTACTAACTTTTATTACTACTTACCTGTTTTTAGTTTAATTATTATTATATTTTTTAAGTAGTGGGTTTGGTCATCTCCAAACTGTTATGGCCATACAGTTCCTTCCCTGGTGTTTCATGATGACAGCATGTTGGACGTACTTTTTGTTGCAGTCCTTTTTTTTATTGGCTAAGATTTGAATCTTAAATGTGTGGGTGCTGAGGGACAGTGTACTAACAGTGTTTTGGTTCTTACTGTGATTTGACTTATTTTGTGCAATCAAAGCACCATGTATTATGTCAGTTATCATAAATTATGGTGGGGGGTTATTCACAATTTTTAAAAAAAGGTCTTAAAACGAATTGTGCTGTCAGTGCCTGGGTCTTCTTCATTTGAGACGTGTCTTTGTACCCAGTGTTCATCTCTACCATTTATTTTGTTTGGTGATGTATGTTGATAATGAGAAATGTAAAATTATTTTAAAAAGAGAATTAAATTTTACCAGAGTTCTCTTTAAAAATTAAAAAGGAAGTCAGGTTTTGAATCCTATGTTTGAAAGTTTATAGGTGTTTAAATTAGTATTTCAATAATTATTTTTTCTTAGGCAGAGAAAATCTTGAAGGAGCAAGAGCGGTTGGCCTATATTAACCCTGACCTGGCTTTGGAAGAGAAGAACAAAGGCAATGAATGTTTTCAGAAAGGTACCTACAGCTTAGCTCGGGGGGCTTTTGGGATAAAAGTGGTGTAGGCATCCTTTCCACGCCTTGACTGCAGAGTAAATATGGCCTGGTGGGACGTGGTGGGTTTTACTTTTTTAAAAATTGTCTGTTCTTTATCCAGGGGATTACCCCCAGGCCATGAAGCATTATACAGAAGCGATCAAACGGAACCCACGAGATGCCAAATTATACAGCAATCGAGCTGCCTGCTACACCAAACTCCTTGAGTTTCAGCTGGCACTCAAGGTGAGAAGATCTGGAAGTTGTGAAGCAAACATTGATTGTAACCTGTACATGAGAGATACATTGTCTTCTCTCTTTTTGTGTTTTCATCAATGTCAGGTTTATGTTCTTATTTAGAGTATAGATTCATGGTGGGGTGTGTGGTTTTAATGTAACGGACCTCCATCTGCCCATTCCTGGCCCGTGTAGTTATCAGGGTTGAGAATACTTAGGAACGTGATCCTATTCCACCTTCCTTGAGGACTGTTCCTTGAGGTCTGCTTTTCTTATCACATCAAGAATGGTCAAATATGATGCTTGACCCTGTGAAGTTGTTTCACATAATTCTCCTGAATGTGATCTGCTCTGTGCTTCTATCACTGGTTCTTTGTTCTCTAGCAGACAAACCTGGACCATCTTGTGGGATGGTGACAAAATGGGATTTATCTAAAGCCCACCAGTTATCTGAGTCCATGTTGGTTTTTACTTTTGTTTTCAGTGCCACTATCTTCTGGTTCTCTGTCTGGCTTTGAGTATGTTACTGTTGCTAGTAGGACTGTACAAGGGCAGTGTCACAGACAAATTGGTTTGAGAAACAAAAAATTGCAGATCATCAGTCACCTGTGAGTTGGGGGGTGGGGGGTATCTTTCCAGTCATGCAAACAGGAAAAAAGAATGAATGGGTGCCTGTGTTGTTCTCTACCTCACATCAATAATTAACATACTATTGACCATTGGTGAGAGTTGGTTGCACACATTGTGGCACTTGACCTTTAAATTCTTGACCATGCCTCTCCCCAGACAACTTTCCTGTCCTCCCACACTACTAAGAGCACATCTAATAATGACAAGATGAATGCTGTTTATGTCTATATTCAGATTTCCCCACTTGTCACAAAAGGTATTTCTGGTTGTCATATTCTCTTAAGTTTCTCAGATTAGAACAATATGTCTGCCTCTTCTCCCTGCACCTCCACCCCATCGCTAATAACATCACCGTTTTTGTATGAGATGTTCCATAATCTGGGTTTGTCTCTCCCTGTGGTGTCACTTGATCTGCTCCTCTTCTTTCGCTGAGCCTGCTGCTAAGTAAGCCAGTTGGTAGGACTAACAGAAGCAGTGGTGACCAAAGTGAATGCTTTGTGTGGCTCTGGGTGAGAGTCATGGTTGTAATCTATCTGCTACCTAAACTAGCTCATCTAAAGGAATGAACATAATTTGGGGAGGAAGGTGGTAGGTTGATTCTTTAATCAGCCTGATAATTTTGTGCCTTTCAGTTAACTACATTTGTTAAATAGTGGACAGAGAGAGCCAGGAGGGAACTTTTTCAGTGGCCGTCAGTCTTCGTGGGGGCATTATTGCATTTAGGCAGGAGGTCACAGAAGTCACCAGCAGCTCTTTCCAGCTCCATTCCCCAGGGCTGCAGCTGCTCTGGATAAACTACCCTCCTTGGGTCACTAGATATCTTCTTTGAACAGGAGAAAGGCCAGATTCAGCAGACATTGACCGAGCCCCCACCAAGTGGGGGGCCCTGGGGCATTGACAGGAAGGGTTGCTCTGCAGAAAGTGTGCAGTAAGGACCTCTGCCTTGATCCTGTAGAGCCTGCCCCTGTAGAGCCTAATTCTCTTTTGCCTCTTCTAGGACTGTGAAGAGTGTATCCAGCTAGAGCCAACTTTCAGTAAGTGCTTTCTGCTGCATCTCTATCTGGACTCTGGTGAAAAGATTTGAGAGAGGGGGCATGTTGTTCGTTGTCTACCCATGTGTGCTCGGCCTGTAGCATTCAGGACTTAGCTGCAGAAGGCGGGAAGGATGTTAGTGTTCAGAGGAAGAGGGGGAAGAAGAGTTTTGGATAATACTTTATCTTTCCTATTTTTGTCTGTAGTCAAGGGTTATACACGGAAAGGAGCTGCTCTGGAAGCAATGAAGGACTACACAAAAGCCATGGATGTCTACCAGAAGGCGCTAGAACTGGACTCCAACTGTAAGGTAGGGCTGCCTCTGCCACTCAGTGGACTTTCCCCTCTCTGCATTTCTCCTTTGGGTTTTTGCAGTGGACATTTGCTGTTTTTCTGTCTTGCCTCAGTTTCTATACCTAGATGTTCATCTCTCTTTCCTTCTCAGTTACCTGTTATTGCAGCCATACTAAGACAGAGAGCCTGTGGGGGTAGCTGACACTTTCCCCCTTTGTCTTTGCTGGGATGCAGGAGGCAGCTGATGGTTACCAGCGCTGTGTAATGGCCCAGTATAACCGCCATGACAACCCTGAGGACGTGAAGCGTCGGGCCATGGCCGACCCTGAGGTGCAGCAGATAATGAGTGACCCAGCCATGCGGCTCATCCTGGAGCAGATGCAGAAGGATCCCCAGGCTCTCAGCGAGTGAGTAGAGTTGGGAGAGAGAGCCTTTTAAGAAAAGGGTGAACAGGAGCAGTTAGATGAGAAGGCATGAGATGTGCTGGGGACGTGACCAGTCAGGGGCAGATACTTACTGTATAATAATTCTTACCTAGAAGTGGGTGGAAGGTGAGCTGGAAGGGCCTTGTTTGTGTGTTGGTCATGATAGCTTGAGCCATCAGCGAAAATGCTATTTTGCTGGGAGATGGGTCTTGGCCTAAAGCTGTGTCCATGGGCTCCTGCAAGATGCTGACTGGGTAGAGGTGGCCTTTGTGGTTCCTCTGTGTGGCAGTCTTCACAGGGACTAACCCTCCCCCCCTCCCCTGGTTGGTGCCTTATAGGGGGTTGAATTGGGGTTTGCTCTAAGAGTGTTGGGTTTCATTTCAAGTAACTTTCCCATTTTTTCATTAGACACTTGAAGAATCCTGTCATAGCGCAGAAGATCCAGAAGCTGATGGATGTGGGTCTGATCGCAATCCGGTGATGACTTGTTCCTTCCCCTTCCCTTCACCCTCACGCGGACAGAGGAGCTGGGGACCGTGGCAAGCGGCACGGAGCAGAAGGGAAAGAAGGGGAAAATAAAGAACAACTTACTCTATATTTATACACACCTATGTGGAAGATGCAGAGGCTTGTCCTCACATTGCTCAGCAGCCGCTGCCTCCGGGCCCTCCCAGCACGCATGGTCCCTTCACCGCTGTCCTCGAGTTCCGGGTCTCCTTCCCCTTCTCCCTCAATCGCTGTCTCGGCTGCTCCCCATAGTTGGTTATTTTTTATTTGGGGCAGTGGGCATGTATGGGGAGGGAAGGGTGTTCTTCCCAAACCTCCGCTCCCAACTGTCTTCACGTTGTTTGCTCCACGTCCCCTTCTCAATAAAACAAGCCAGTTGGGCGTGGTTATGTTGCTATGACCTGGAGTTATTTTTTGCCAACAATGAAGTGCTGCTCTGCGAGGGCCGTTCCTGGGATAGGAAGAAGAGTGAATGTGAACTGACTAGACCTGGGAACCCGAGCAGAAGAGAAATGCCTTTTTTTTTTTTCTTTCCTTTGTGGGCTGGGTGTGAGCTCGGCTTGGCGCCGCAGCTTGTCCATGTGGTCACTAGGTGGCGCTGTTGCTCAGCAGCTGAAAGGGGCCCTGGTGTCTGCCCCTGCCCCGAGAGGCCCTTAACCCAAGGAGGTCAGGGGGCTCCCGTGCTGTGAATTCTCTGCTCTGGTCTCAGAATCGGAAACTGGCCAAGAGCCAATAAAGATCCCCTTGCTAGGGATGCTGTACCTCCCACTTGGAGCTGTCCACTCGATTCTGTTGCTGTTAAATGTGTTTTAAGAGTTGGATCATATTTTTATAAAATAAAATTAAAAAAAACCCTCCCCTGATCAGAGAGCTTAAAATTCCAGGCTTTAATTACACTTTTCCGTGACTGCAACAAACTGCATTTTCTAAAACCCTCCTCCTGGGCGGGAGGTTTCTGGGACAGGAGTAAAACTTCCTCATTTACTCCAAGAGTAGTGCCTTCTGGGCTCCGAAGATGCCGAGACTAGCCCTGGCTGTACTTCCTGTTGCCCTTCCAGTTTGCATAAGTGTCTTCTCTCCTGGGAATCCCCTGGCAGGTCCCCTCCCCCCACCCAGGTGGTACCAAGTCCGGAAAGCCTGGCCTCTGTTGGGCACTGCCCTGGGCCGCCTCCGTTGTTGCTCCTGGCCCCTTGGGCTCTTCCCCTTCATTCCCAAACGGCCTGCTGGGAAGGCTGGCTCCTGCCCGCTTCCCTCAGAGCAGGATGGGGCTTGGAGGTGTCAGGTCAGGGACCTTCCAAGTGATCCCTGAGCAGTGACTTGACAGGAATGAGCTTCGAGGGCAGTTGGGGAAGCCCCTCACAGGAGGCGGGATGGGGCAGTGTCATGTTTGAAGAGACAGCGGTGGGATTAGGAATGGTTGAGGGCCATTTTCTATCCAGTCAACTGCCTGGGCTGCCCTGAGGTTGACAAGCTTGAAACAGAGGCCCTTGTAGGGGTAGGAAAACCTCCTAAGAAGGAACTTGGTCCCCGCAGGGTCTTCAGGGCCTCCTTTGTAGTGTCAAGAATTAGCCCAGACCTGAGTGAATTCTACCCACCAGCTTCCTAAATTACCCCGGATCCAGTCCTTCAGGCTCTTCCTGCCAGCAGCCCAGTGAGTTCTCAGGGCCCAAAGGCCTTCTAAAAATGGGCTAGAAAGGGGAGATGTGTCCTACAGAGGAAGACCTAGCACTGAGCATGATTGGAGGCTTCTTGGTTGAGGGGTGACCCATTGTGGAAGCCCACAAGCCCTTCCAAACTGGGGTTGGTGCCTCCCTTGCTTCCGGCTCTGGGGAGCCCACAGAGCCCTCAGCACGCCCCATAGCTTCCTGCACCCCGCGCCCGCCCGCCCTGGGGAGGGGCTGGGCCAGGCCCGCCCCGCCTGTGATAAGGCGAAGTCAAGGGCTGCCCTCTGAAGGAAGCTCCGAAGAGAAAGCGAAGGGGGACGGAAGCACTCAGTGGCCTGCAGGTGTCCAGGCTGAGGCTGGGAGTGGCTGACCCTGCTCCCTGTCCCCACTACCTGCAGCCCCTAAAAGCCCTTTGCAGGCAAGGTAAGCTTGGCCCAGCAGTCAAAGGCCCAAGGACCCTCCTCCTCACTTTCCTGTAGCCCTCTACCCAGCATGGCACTCTCCATGCGGGCAGCCTGAACTTTCTGCTGCCCTGGAGAAGGGGCTCCTGCTGGTTTGGGATGTTTGGATCTAAGTTGTAGGCTGGGATGGAACAACCTGAGTTCACAATACCATCTACAGTGGTCAGCTGCCAGTGTGGCATTGAGCTGGGTGACCTTGAGTGAGCGTCTTCTCACTGGGCCTTGGTTTTCCTGTCAGAAAGATGGGCGTGGGTTGGACCACATGGTCTTGGAGAGTTCTTTCAGCTTCACAATCTGTGATGGTGGGAGGGTCTGAGGTCGGCCTGGAACTACTCAGCGCTGCACCTCGCCGCTGCCACAGGCATGCCGACCGCAGGTTTGCTCCCTGTCTCCCTCCTGTCCCAGGGACCCTGGGGTTCCTTCTGCTTAGACATGGCAGCCTGCCAGTCCCCAGTGTCCTAACCACCATCTCCTCCGCAGACACAGCCACCGTAATGGCGGGGATAAAGACAGCCTCCGGGGACTACATTGACTCGACCTGGGAGCTGCGGGTGTTTGTGGGAGAGGAGGACCCTGAGGTGGAGTCGGTTACCCTCCGGGTCACGGGGGAGTCGCACATTGGTGGGGTGCTCTTGAAGATCGTGGAAGAGATCAGTGAGTGCTCCGCTGCCCCTGCTCCCCAAGTTATGCACCACAGGGCAGCTGCCAGGGTATCCCCTGGCAACTTCCGGGCCACCCCTGCTGGGCAGCTCACGATAACGGTGTCACAGTGACTCAGACACCAGCCTTATCATTTGGTTCCAAAAAAGACATTTCCCCCAGTTCCCCTCCCTCCCTCTGTCTTCCTCCTTTCCTCCCACTCTGGCTGGTTCTGCTAAGCCCCCCAAGGAGCAAGCTTGGCCACGGTCCTCTATTCACCCACTTTTAGGGGGAGAAGGTGAGGCCTTTCCTGGGCCGAGGCAGGGGTCACGTCCCTGGGCTCTGAAGCAAGGCCGGAGGAGGCCCCTGGTGTCCTGGGGTCCTGCTCCCACACTCCCTCCCCCGGGGTGGAAGGCCTTGCCAGGCTGGTGATAGGCCCAGCACTAGTGGGAAGGCCCTGCCCCCACAGGAAGTTACAGCAGAGCAGCCTGTGGTATCTGTCATGGAGCCACACAGGCCCAGTGACAGGAGGCCTCTCCTCACCCTTCCCTGCTGGGGCTGGGGGTTGCCCCTTCCTGGGAGGGCAGCAGGCACACCCTGATAGCCAGAGCCGGAAGGCAGGCTGACCGTAGTCCCAGTCAGGAGACGGACCCTGGGCCGCCCGTCGGTGGTGGGCAGGGAAGGAGTCTCGGACCCAGGTGCCCACCACGTACAGCCCGGGAGGGAGGGATGTCTGCGTGCGGACAGATCGGGGACAGCCAGGTCACAAGGCTGAGGTGGCAAGGGGAGCTTCCAGAAAGCAGGGTCCATGGAGGCTGTGAAAGCAGAAGTAAGGAACAGAGCTCCCTTCGGGAGGCCAGGGCAGAGGGTGGTGAAGACCAGTAGGAGGTGGAGACCCGGCTGACCCCAGGCATGGCGAGAAGCCTTCCCGCTCCTCCATCCAGGCCCCGGCCCCCAGGCCAAGTTCCTTCAGCTCATGTCCCCTGTGAGGGGTAATGTCCCCACCCCCTCTGCCCTCCCAGCCATTCCTAAAGGCGCCAGGTGCCCACTGAGGCGAGACCAGCCAAGCCAGGCCCATCCTTGGCCTCCTGGAGTGAGGCCTGGTGGGCGAGACGGACCCTCTGCTCCCACCCCAGGGCTTGGTGCTGGGTGCTGAAGAGGGAAAGCTGTGCTGGGGGCCTGAGGCCAGAAGAGGGAGGCTTCCCAGGAGAAGCAATTCTTAATATTAGCTCCTTAATATGGACGCAGTAGGGAGGAGCAGGGCAGTGATATTGGGGGGCCAGGGGCCCTCTGAATTGGGCCCCCAGGCTGGTGAGGACTCCTGGAGCATGACATAAAAATCGAGGCTGGGTGGAACCCTGGCCACCTGGCCTGGGGCCTTGGGGCCTCCCCTGACAGAGAAGAGCAGCACCACAGGGTTTTCAGCAGGAGCCCGCCTGCTAAGGCTCACATTTGGAAGGACCCCTTTGGCAGGGATGGTGCGAGGATGGAGGCAAGGAATTGGGGGAGAAGGCTGATGCGGTTGCCCTGGTGAGTGAGAGACCACAAGACCTCCCAAATCAGGTGGTGAGGACAGAGAGGACAGTGGGTTTTGAAGGTGGAGTTGGCATGGGTTAAATATGGTGGCTCAAAGCAAAAGACATGGTGCTCAGGCCTCTGGCAGGAGACTGTTGTCGCTGGGCCCTGAAATGAGCCCAGAGGAGGAGGTGGTGAGGAGGCACAGGCAGGGAGAGACTAAGCTGAGAGCCTTGAGTCATTGCCTTTATGTTCCCTGTGTGGCACACAAGTTTCTGGAATGAATGAAGCCTGTGGTGTGGGTTTCTGGCTGGGGTCAGGGCAGGGTCTGAGCCCATAGCAGGAAGGTGACAACTGAAGCCCCTGGAATAAATGAGACACCTCCCACCCCACCCCAGGAAGAGGGTGTGGCTGCAAAGGGAGAAAAGGGTCCCGCACTGAATCAAGGGAAAAGACACATAAGACAGGTCAGGAGAAGGGGCAAAGAGGGCCAAAAAAAGAGCAAAGAGTCAAGAGAAGGACACAAAGCCAAGGACAGAGTGAGGTGCAAAGGTGGGACATGTCAGCAGAGCCAAAAGCCCCAGAGAGGTCAGATGAGATAAAGACAGAGATGCTTCCCTTGGTTTAGCAACACTGGTGGTACAGGCAGGGTGGAGTGGGAAAACCAGGCCTGAGCGGGTGTGGTGTGACTGGGAGGAGGAGGCAGAGAATTAGACAACTCACAATGAGGGCCTGGGAAGAAACCCAGCAAGGAAGGGCTTTTGCTAGAGGGCAGCTGTTATTCCTCATTTGTCTTTGTGATCCCTACCTGGTGGCAGGAACGGAGAGGTGACCACATGTCATCTATTTCTGTATACCCAATTTCTAGCTTGATGACGAATGAAATAGAAATGGTTTTGACCACAACCTCATGCATGTGTTTAACATGTGCATAATAAGTATGTCTGAGATGCTCTGCACTTTCTTATCTGTAGCAGGCACTGTTCTGCATCCTCAGTAAATATGAACTCTTAGCCTTCACAACCACCAATGGAGTCAGTTAGTACCCACATCTTACAAATGAGAAAACGGAGGCCCAGAGAAGTTAAGTGCCTTGCCCAAGGTCACAGAGCTAGTAACTGATAAATATTTAGAGTGTCTGTGTGTGCCAGGCACAGTCCCAGCCCCTGAGAGCAAGACAAACAGTCTCTGCCCTTGTGGAACTCCAGGGAGTGCAGGAGAGAGGCCATTAAGCTAGGGGGGCATGGGAGGGGTGCTATGGGGGAGCCCAAGAGGCTAGAGTGTATGAAGAGGCATGCCTAAGGATTGGGGCCTCCAGATTCTGGATCCGGAGGGGGGCTCCCCAGAAGTGATGTGGACTTGAGCCCAGAAGGCCAAGCGGGGAGCCACTCTGCCTTGCCTTGGTCTTAGACCCCAAGCCAACACAGCCTGACCCTGCCTTCAGCTTGGGTGTGGAGGGGCGGCCCCCACAGGCCTCAATCCAGGGTCGGTGCTCAGCGTTGGGAGCAGAGGGTGGAAGGCTGGCAGGGTTCCCCAAGGCCCACGCCCACCCATCCTCTCCCTGGACCCCCACAGAGCGCAAGCAGGACTGGTCAGACTACGCCATTTGGTGGGAGCAGAAAAGACAATGGCTGCTGCAGACCCACTGGACGCTGGACAAGTACGGCATCCTGGCCGACGCCCGCCTCTTCTTCGGGCCCCAGCACCGGCCGGTCATTCTGCGGCTGCCTAACCGCCGCGCCCTGCGCCTCCGCGCCAGCTTCTCCCAGCCCCTCTTCCAGGCCGTGGCGGCCATCTGCCGCCTCCTCAGTGAGTCGCTGCGTCCAGGGGGAAGGACCCAGCCCTCTCCGGGCCCAGCTATCACCACGTTGTCCTGTTCCCCATCCTGCCTCCGGGGTGCTGACCGGCCCTAAGGCGCCCGCGGGTGGGCCGGGAGGTCCTGGGCAGGACCCTAAACCCCTGCTGAGGCACCAGCACCCCTCAGGTATCCGACACCCTGAGGAGCTGTCCCTGCTCCGGGCTCCTGAGAAGAAGGAGAAGAAGAAGAAGGAGAAGGAGCCGGAGGAAGAGGTGTACGACCTCACGAAAGTCATACTGGCCGAGGGTGAGCGCAGGCTGGGACCGGGCCGGGGAGGGGCCGGGCGGGGCAGTGGGTGGGGCGGGGTCGGGCCAATGACAGCGGAGGGGCGGTGCCGTTTGGGGCAGTGGGTGGAGAGGGGCGGGGCCAGGGGCCTGAGGTCCAGGGCTGCGGTCAGTCCCCGCTAACCCCCGGTCTGCGCTTCAGGCGTGGCGCCTGCGCTGTTCCGGGGGATGCCAGCCCACTTCTCGGACAGCGCCCAGACCGAGGCCTGCTACCACATGCTGAGCCGGCCCCAACCACCGCCCGACCCCCTCGTGCTCCAGCGCCTCCCAAGGCCTGGCTCCCTGTTGGACAAGACCCATCTCCACAGCAGGTGCACAGCCAGCTGGGGGCTACCCCCTGGAGAAGCCGTGTCCCCGTGTGTGTGTCCCCATCCAAAGTCATGCCTGCGCTGTCCTCGTTCACCCCAAATCCGCAACCCCTGTTTCCAGGCCTTTCCTATGTGTGTGCCTGTCCTCCCACCCCACCCCAGCCTGCTCTGCCTGGTGCCGCCCTAACTCCTGCCTCTGCTGCGGCCCAGGTGGCTGGACTCGTCGCGGTGCCTCATGCAGCAGGGCGTGAAGGCCGGGGACGTGCTCTGGCTGCGCTTTAAGTACTACAGCTTCTTTGACCTGGATCCCAAGGTGCGCCTGGGTCAGGGGTCAGGATGAATGGGAGTCTGAGGTCAATGAGACATATGGACCTAGGGTCAGGGGACCAGGGTCTGGCAGGTGTAGAGAATTGTAGGTGTCTGTCCCTGTGTCCCTCTGCCAGTCCATGCCACTGTTTATGAACTCTGCACACATGGTGCAGACCCTGAGCTGATGCCAAGGCAGACAGAGACAAATAAGTCTCTGTCCCTGCTTCTCAAGGAGCCACCAGGGAGATAAATGACCACAGATCAGTGTAGACAGTAGTGGATGCCCCTGGGAAGTTTGGGGCTCTGGGGGTTGTGGGGGGAGAGGCCCCACCCCTGGGGCTCTGGAAAGGCTTCCTGGAGACGGAGCAGCACTTGGCCCTGCAGGACGGGGGGATGGGCGAGGCAGGGGTCTTGGTGGGCAGGGACCACTGTGCATCGTCCGTCTCTCCCACTCTGCCACCCTGTCCCTGTCTGCGGCACATATGCCTTCCTGGGCCCCATTTCTCTACTCTTATTCACTGCAAAACTCCTTGAACATCACTATCTATAGAATACTTGCTGCCCATGTCCTTGTTCCCCCCAAATCCTGCTTCCTGTTCCCAGGCCTTTCTTCTGGAACCTGCTCCCTGTCTCTCCTCAGCCAAGTCTGTTCTGATTTCTTCTGTCCCCATCTGCACACCAGAAGTGCGCCTGCTGAGGTAGCTGGCTTCTCCGTGCTCACCGTCCAGTGGCCATTTGGTGACATAAGCACAGTGATGCCCTTCCTTCTGGAAACATTATCCTCTCTCAGCTCCAGTGGTCCACTGGCTGGAGGCACATCCCGGGCTGCCTTCTCTCTCCATCCTTTCTCAGCACACTTCCTTTCCCCTCCCCAGCCTCTGCTCCTGTTAGCAGGCACTTGACTTCCACACATGCCATAAATCCCATGATATGCTATTATTATTTTTATGACAGCTCTATTGAGATATAATTCACATATCATACAATCCCCCCATCTAAAGCATACAATTCATTGGTTTTTAGTATATTCACAAAGTTGAACCATCACCATATCAGTTTTAGAACATTTTCATCACTTGGTAAAGAAACCTTGCACCCATTAGCAGTTCCTCTCCATTCCTCCCAATCTCCCCAGCCCCAGGCAACCACTAATCTACTTTCTGTCTCTATAAATTTGCCTATTCCAGACATTTCATATAAAAATATCATACCATATGTGGTCCTTAGTGATTGGCTTCTTTCACTTAGCATAATGTTTTTGAGGTTCATCCATGTTACAGCAGGTGTCAGTACTTCATTTCTTTTTATTGCTACAGAATATTCCGTTGTATAGATATGGCACATTTTATTTATCCATTGATCAGTTGATGGACATTTTCTTGTTCTTTTTTCTTCACTTTTGGGATATTATGAATAATGCTGCCAAGAACATTCATGTACAAGTTTTTGTGTGGACATATGTTTCCATTTCTCTCGGGTAGATAATTTAACCAGCCAATAATAATTTCAAACTTACAGGAGAGTTGCAAAAATAATACAAACCCCATACAGAGAACTCTAACATACTCCTCTCATACCCAGATACCCAGATAGTCCAATTTTAACATTTTTCCACCTTTACCATATTCTTTCTACCTACCTATCTATCTATCTTTCTATCATCTTCATCCATTTTCTGAACATTTGAGAGTAGGTTGCACACATCATACTCCTTGGAAACATACTACTTCCATGGACATTTCTTATGAACAAGGATATTCACTTATATAATCTCCTTAAGTGCAGTTCCCAAATTCAAGAAATTTAACACTGATATAAAGCTGATGTTCTGTTATCAATTTTTTTCTTATGCCCCAGTAGCATCTTTTTTAACCTTTCCTCCTCCATTCTTAGAGCCCATCCAAAACAATTATATTTTAATTAAACTTTTTATTTTTAGGTCATTGTAGATTGAGAGACAGGAGTAAGAAATAATAGATGGAGAACCTGGTTACCCTTTACCCAGCTCCCTGCAGTCAAAACATCACAACCACGAGGCAGGACAGTCCATGTCTTTCAAGGACATTTTAAAAATAGGAAAAAGAGTCTTGTATGTTTTCCCTCACACTTCCCATGCTCCTCATTCTTGTGTGTAGATTCAGATTTCCAACTTCTATCACTTTCCTTCTGCCTGAAGGGAAGTCCCTGCTGTGATGATCTGCTGGCGATGAATTCTCTCAGTTTTTGAATGTTGAAGATGTCTTTGCTTTGCATTTTATTTTGAAAGATATTTTCACTGGAAATATGAATTCTAGATTGACTTTTTTTTTTCAGTACTGAAAAGATGTTACTTGCCAGTCTTCTGGTTTGCGTTATTTCTATTGAGATCCCTGCTGTCATTTTTAATCTTTTGCATTTTTATGTAATGCGTCTTTTTTAAGTTGCCTTTAAGAGTTTCTTTTTATCACGGATTTTAAGCATTTTACTATTATGTGCTGAGTATAGTTTGTTGCAGGTTTCTTATGCATGGCACCAAGCTTAAGGATCTCCAAGTTTATAGTTTTTATCAAATTTAAAAAAAAATTAGCTATTTTTTCTTCACATATTTTTTCTGTTTTTCTGGGGCTCCAATTACATGAATATTAACCTCCTTAAAATTTTCTCTGTCTGGTCGTGAACTTACAGAATAAATTCTGCGAAAGCTCGACGAGTACTTAAGACTGAAAAACCAAGCAAGCCACTCCATTTAGTAAAATAGTAACAGTTTATTAGGGAACTTACAGACCGGGAAACTGGTCCTGGGTGGCTGCAGGATGTTCAGAGTGAGGCTGTACCCCACCCAGGGGTTACAGAGGGTTACATTAGGCCAGAACAAAGAAGGCACAGAGCAGAAGTCAGGATTTGCAAGATTGTAAATATGTGTATTTGAAGTAATTGATATGTAGCTGGACTATTTTTGTATAGTACAGATAGCTATCATGCTTAGAAATATGCACATACGCTTTATGATGCACTTATAGAGGGTTTTTTGGTCTTATCTAGGAATTTATGGCTTCTTTGGTTTATGGCTTCACAGTCTCATAACCCACTGATGCTCTGTTAATTTTTGTGTTTGGTCTTATTTCTTAATGTGTTTCATTTTGGACAGTTTCCATGGCTATATATTCAAGTTTATCAATCTTTTTTCTGCCATGTCTAATCTGCCATTAACCCCATCTCTAGAAGTTCAATTTTGAACTTTTTTTATATTTCCCATATCTCACCTCACCATGATCAGTCTTTTCTCTACCATCTTGAACATTTTATTTATAATAACTAATTTTAGTGTTCTTATCTACAAATTCTCTCACCTGCATCATTTGTGGATCTATTTCTATAGCTTGATTTATCTCTTCACTGTGGGTTGTATTTTTCTGCTCATTTTCATGCCTGGAAATTTTTTATTTAATGCCAGACATTACAAATTATAGATCCTTGGGGCTGGGTTTTTTGTGATCCCATAAATATTTTTAAACTTTGTATTTGAATGCAGTTAAGGTACTTCCAACGCTTATTCTTAACCCTTGTTAGGCCTTTAATTTAGGGCTAATTTTCCCCACTATTAAGGCAATATGCTTCTGAGTATTCTGATGCACATGTATATGAGGTTTCCCTGTTCTGACTGTTGGGAATGTGAACTGCTCCCAGCCTTGTGCGAGTGCTGGTGTTTGTTCCACCTGCTCCTTTCCAGCGCTTTCTTTCCCCTAGCCGTGGGTAGTTTCCTCACATGCATACACTGATCAGTACTCAGCTTAAGACTCCAGAGGTACCCTCTGCTGATGTCCAGAGCTTTCTCTCTGTGCAGCTCTCCTCTCCAGCTCGCTGCCCTGTAAATCCTAGCTGTCTTGGGATCCCTGAATTCCTAATTCCATCTCCTCAACTCAGAGAATATGCTGGATTCTGTTGGGACCCCTCCCTGCCCTGCACCCTGGAAACTTGCTCTAGGCAATAAGCAGGGGCAATCTTAGGGGTCACCTGACTTCTTTCTCTTCCCTCAGGGTCTGCCCTATGTGGTCTGTTGTCTACTATCTAGGAACCATTTGGGCTTTGTTCTTTTTATTTATTTTTTGAATTAATTTTATTGTCAGTAATGTGCAATGGTTTAATGAGTTAACTAGTCATAGCTGTTAGTAATAATTAACAAAAAAGCAGTTCACTGCCCCTTCTCAACTCACCTGAGATTTGTGATCCCTAGAGGCTGCAGATTTTAACTCTTTAGCTGTTTCTTTTAGTGTTTAATTCTGTCTTATATGATTATATTCTATTTCTTGATTGTTTCCATTTCACACATTATCTATTTCTTGTCATAAAAGATGAAGAGTTAGCTGTCTTATACTGACACCCCATCCTCTGAAATACACACATTTTCTTGCATCTTTCCAATAGACTCGTGTTATAGTTTTGGTTAAAACAACATGATTACAGCTGTGAATAGTAACACACGTCAGTAGTGTTCTTAGCTAAGCCACAGAATGGCCCATGATTACATTTCCTTTCTTGGTCAATTTTTTTTTGAAGTTTATAATTGCTATATTTGTATTCACTTATTTTTCTATTAATTTTCCATCTGTCCATATTTAGGCTGTGGTTTGTCATTAGGGGGTTTTCGCAGTAATCAGGCAGGGATATTCCTTAACCCAGCCCATCCAACTTTGCAACCCAACCACAAAACTCCTTTCAAGATGGTCCACTGCATTAGGCTATGCATCATGTCACTTCCTTCTTGCAATCGTGGATGGCGGCATGCTAGACCCACAGCACGCCTGTTGGCTGTGGCCGTCCCTTCACCACCTTCCTGGGAATGCCTACATTGGACCTCTGGCTCCTTGGATCTCTTGTGTTCCTCTTTCTTGACTGACTCCCTCATTTTGATGGAGCATGCGTTTAAAGAACTTATTTTAAAACAGTGCATGAGAACAATCAGAAACCAGGAGAGAGGCATGGAGCATATTCTTCCCTAGAGATGTCAGGCAAGTGTGGCCCTACCAACACTTTGATTTCACCCTTCAAGCCTCCAGAATTGTGAGACAATAATTTCTGTTGTTTTAAGCCAAGTAGAAGAAAAGTAAAATAAAATAGGTGCATGAGGCATAAATGTTCTGAAAGCCATGTCTGAAAGGGTCATTGTTCTAACTTTACTCGCATGAAAGTTTGAATAGGTCTAGAATTCTAGGCTGGAAGCATTTTCTCTCAAAATGTTTAAAGTCACCTTCCCATTGTCTTCTAGTTTCCAGTAGTGCCATTAAGTCTGACGCTATTTTCATTTCCAATCCTTTCACATATGAACGCTTTTTTTAACTTGGGGTTGGGGTGGGCAAGGTAACAAAAGCTTTTAGGATCTTCTTACTCTGTGGTGTTCCCACATCTCTCAATAATATATCCCAGTGTGGATCTTTCTTCATTCATTGATCTGGGCACTTGCTGGTCCTTTCAAATCAGAAAACTGGGTCTTTCAGTTCTGGAAAAAAAATGACCTAAATAATCTCTTTAATAATCGCCCCTCCATTTCGCTGTTCCTTTTTTCCTGAAACTCTCCTTAGTAGATATTAGACTTCCTGAATTGATCCTTCAAAGAATAAAAAAACTAGACATATATCTTTTCTTTCCTATTTTTTGGGCTCTTTGTCTTTTAGTTCTATTTTCTGGAAAGTTCTTTGAATTATCTTACAAAATATCTACTGAATTTGTAATTTCTGCAACTGTACTTTTACTTTCTAAGAGCTCTTGCTTTTTCTTTAGTGATCCTCTGTCTAGATGTTCTGTCCATTGATGAGAGTGGTGTATTGAAGTCTCCAACTATTATTGTAGATGTATCTATTTCAGTGATCGTAGTGTTTGCCTCACGAATTTTGGGGCATTCTGGTTTGGTGCATAAATATTTATGATTGTTAAGTTTTCTTGATGAATTGACCCTTTTATTAATATATAGTGTCCTTCTTTGCCTCTTTCAATTGTTTTACTTTTGAAGTCTAATTTGTCTGATATTAATATAGCTACTCCTGCTTTTTACAGGTTGTTGTTTGCATGAAATATCTTTTTCCAACCATTTACTTTCAGTCTATTTTTGTCCTTGTGTCTAAAGTGAGTTTCTTGTAGACAGCATATAGATGGGTCCTGTTTTTTAATCCATTCTGCCAGTCTGTGTCTTTTTATTGGGGAGTTCAATCCATTTACATTTAATGTTATTACTGTAAGGGCAGTACTTTCTACTACCATTTTGTGTTTTGGAATTTATATGTCATATC
>PVKY010004282.1:0-19595 GCA_004027775.1 Bradypus variegatus
TTGAGAACGTGGGTGATGCCCAGCAGTTCAAGCAGCTCTACCGGGCCCGGATGAACGCGCTCGACCTGAGCCCGGAGGCCAAGGAGAGGGTCGTGGAGGAGGCCAACAAGGCCTTCGAGTTCAACATGCAGGTACCGCCAGGCTCTCAGCCAGAGGGGACGCTGGGGTGGCAGGGCCCTGGGGAGTCCCTCGGGGGTCTCGGAGGACGGAGCTGCTCCCCTTGCCGGCCCAGGATCGCTCCTTGGTGAGTTCAGCGCGAGCGAGGAGAGCGACTCGCCTCACAAGGCGCCTTTGGTGGAGCCCAAGGCTGAGGCACCTGACTCTGTCCGAGCTCCGAGGGAGCCGTCGGGAAGGTGGATGGCGGGGAGAGCCCAGGCTGCCACCCCCACGCCCGTCCACCGGCCGGGCAGCCCTGCTGCGGGCTCATTCTCCTGCGTCCTGTTTTTCTGTCCTTTTTATCATCGTAATATGTGTGCAACATAAAATTTCCCATTTTAACCACTTTCAACTTTACATTCACATCGTTTGCAACCATCACCACCATCCATTACCGAAACTCTCCCAGCTCCCTAAACCTGACCTTTCTTTTCAAAGATCCCCAGAGACTGGAACTGGGGATTGTCCTGGGTACTCTTTCAGGCTGCGCAGTCCTTTGGCCCTTCCGGTCCCAGTCCCTCAAACCACCCGGAGAGGCCACCCTGGGTTCTGGGGTCCGGCCGGTGCCAGGGCAGCACTGCCACAGGTGGCAGCACCGGGGTGGTGGCAACCTTGCCAGAGCTCCCGCCCTGCAGGGAGAGAATCTGCTCTAAAAGTGGAGTGAGCAGTGGTGTCCCGGCTCAGCCTCGCCTCCACCCCTGCAGATATTCAGTGAACTGGACCAGGCTGGCAGCCTGATGGCCAAGGAGGCCCCGAGGGACGGGCTCCCCGTGCACAACGGGAAGGGCGACATGCGCAAATGCCCCTACTATGCCGCCGAGCACGAACAAGGTAGGTGCTGTCTCCGCCAGTCCCCTCCCCACACAGTGCCCCCCCCCCCCCACTAATGCTGCATCTCCTGTTGCCTCTGCCACGCAGGTATCCTCGCGGGCAGCAGCTGCCCCTTCCGGACAGCCATGGCCGTGCTGAGGAATTCCAACCTCCAGCTTGTGCTTGCTGCCAGTGTGGCCCTGGCTGCCAGCCTGCTGGCCTGGTACTACCTGTGAAGGACCGGCCCACCCCACCCTTCCCCCAACTAAACTACTGCCTCAGGTGACTTTTTTTTTTTTTAATGCTGGGTTTGAGAAAACAAGCAGCCAATAAAAGCCAGACACTAAAACGTCGTGTGACTGTCCTCTGTGTGGCCCAGATGCCGAGGTAGGGTGCAGGTTCGCCGCCCTGCAGCCCCCAGGCCATTGCTGTGGGTTGGACTACACAGCTCGGTGGGGTGGGCCTGGGTCCCCGGGGCTCCCACATCTCTGACCCCAGGGACATGCCCCCTTTCCTTCCTCTGCTGGGATGTGGCAGGGCCAGGGGGACATGCCAGACACTGCCCTCCCTCCTGGGGCTGCTTCCGGGATTGGGGGCAGGAAGCGCCACCCTGGGAACACCCTCTGGGCAGCCATCCTCACCCTTCTCAACCAGAAACGCCCCGAGAGAGGTCTCCAGCCATCGTTTCCTCCTCTGCCCATGGAGATGCCACAGCACCCAGGACAGCGAATTCCATAAGCTTGTTCCCTCCTCTGGAGCAGCCCCACCCTTAGGGGAGGAGGTCCCAGGGTGCAGGGGGGTGCCCGGTGTGGGCCTGCCCATGCCCCCGGCCAGCAGCCCCTCCTGCATGCATGCACTTTGGGGTTCCTACTTTTTAAAAATGTATACTTTTACAAATAAGGATAAAAAGATACGTTTGTATTATATGACTATTCACTGACCATTTAAAATAGAAATCTGAACTTAAATGCTTTATTATTAATAAAAACCTATTAATTGGTTTCATATACTGGAGATCTACAGAAGTTTTATTCAAAAAAGGGTTGACCAGTTGGGAGCGTTTTGTGACTGACCCTGTCACCACATTCCAGGTAACTGGGCCCAGGAGGGGTAAGGGCTTCCACCCAGGACCCTCAGCCCCAGCAACCTCCTTGGCTCCAGGAGCGGCAGCACCGCCCCCAAGGTCTGGCACTCGGGCTGCCCCGGCCTAGAGGCCCCACAGTGGGCACTGCGGTGTGCACAGGGCTGAGACCCGCATCCAAGTTCGGGTGACGTCTGACACAGTCTTATGTACTGGGCTGAGGTACTTAAACGTGACGTTGGCACACAAACACCTAGGAGAGTCAAGGGACTGGGCACCCTAAAAGGTCTGGGGACCTGCCCCCCTACCCTGCTGTTGGGCCTCACACAGCCCCCCTCCAACCCCCTTTCCCTTGCCAAGTAAGAATGCCAGGCGGGAGAGCAGAGGCCGGGGTGGGGTAGCGAAGGGCCAGTTTAATGAGGAAGTACAGAGGCCACAGTTACGCCACGGGAGCATGCAGTAGCAGCGCAGAGACCAGGAGGGGCGGCACGACGCAGCAGTCCACGCGAGGAAGCTCAGACGGAGCTTCCAGGAAACCCAGACAGGCGGCTCCAGCCCCAGCAGAACTGGCGTCCAGGACACACTGGGACGAGAGTCAGCGGTGAGCACTGCAGATCCAAGTGTGCCCGTGGGAGCCCTGCTCTCTGCCGCCTCCCGTCGCAGCTGGGACTCCCCACCCCCGGACCCGTGGTGGTCTCCACACGCACTGAGGAGCGGGGCAGCTGGGGGCCAGGCGCGTGGGCGATCCTATCTGGCCCAGCAAGTGCGAAGTTTAAGACGTGGGGCCAGGTCAGGGATGGCACAGACGCAGTGGGAGCTGGGTGGGGGTCAAAGGCAAGCTCCTTGGCTAGCCAAGGCCTGTTCACGTGCCCAGCGACCGCCATGGACTGTCCGCACTGCCCCACAGCAGGCTGCGTGGGCTCTCGGGCACTTGGGCAGGGGTCTGAGACCCGGAGTTTCAATACCTGAGAGTTCTGAGGACCAGGGTTGGCAGCCGCTCCTTCGACCTTCACGCCCTCTCCTGGCGCCCAGCACAAAGGAGCACGGACACAAATCCAGGCCTCACAACCCCAGCCTGCCCGGTCCGCCTGAGCCAGGTGGTGCTCCACTCCTGGCCCCAGAGCTCAGGAATGACCGTGCCATGCTCCAGGGCCATCCCCTCTGCAGACCACCCTCCTGGCAGACTCCCTGGCCCACGGGACCAGCTCCCACACCTCAAGATAGAGTGGGGAGAGCCTCAGCAGGGAGCCATGCAAGTAGCCCCGGCCAGCTTATCGTCCTGATCACTGACACCAGCAAACCAGCAACACACAAGCTCAGCACCATCCACCTGCTGACCCTTAGCCTTCAATCCGACAGAAGTTTTGCCAGAAGAGACAGATGCACAGGGAAGGGCGAGGCAAAGAGAACACACGACTTCCTGGGGACGGTGAAACTCTTCCAACCCCAGGGGGAGCAGGGGCAAAGCACGGGGACCAGGCTACAGGCAGCTGGGAGTCCGGGCGCCGGCTCCGTTAGCACAGGCGCTTGTACGTATAGATGTAGGCTTTGCAGCTGGGGCACGTGTGGGTCACGTCCTTGAAGTCGTTGATCAGACAGGGGATCAAGCAGCAGCCCAGATCGCATCTGCATCAGGAGACAGGGAGAGACAGAGGGCGAGGCCGGGGCTCCTGGCACGCGCCCGAGGCAGCCCCGCTCCTGCTGCAGGCCCCTCGGGCCACCTACCCCATGAAGCAGCAGAAGAAGCCCAGCACGAAGTTCATGAGGCCAATCTCGTAGGAGATCTTGGTGGTGATGGGCTGCTGGCAGTGGGGACACACTGTCTGCACAGGTGCGCCTTCGAACATCTCACCCTGCAGCACGGTCACCGTGGTGGCGGCCCCCGAAGGGACCAGGACCGTGGCCGTGTGGCCCCCCGGGCCAGGGTAGGGCCCCGGCGCGTAGGGGCCTGGGGGGTAGTAGCCCATGGGTGGGTGGGGGCCTGGAGGTGGGTAGAAACCTGCGGTGGTGCAGAAGACAGAGGTGTCAGGGACTCGCCACAGGCCAAGGCAGGAGACCAGCACCAAGCCCCGGGCCCCCAGCCCCCAGGGGAACCAGACAGAGCCACCACTTGGCCACACAGACTCGGTGCAAGCTGGTCTCCCAGCTCCTAGCCTGGCCCTGCACCCCATCTCTCTGCCCTGCAGGGATGGGACTTGGCCTCACCTGTGCGCGGGGCTGTTCACACAGGCCCCCCCACCAGCATCGGGTCCTGGCCAGGCTCCCTCGAGCAGCCTGCACAGGCCCCCTGAAGCTGAGCAGGAGCTCCAGGGCCCCCTGGGCTCCGTCCCTGGCAGGGGGGGCCTTGGCATGGCCACTGTGACCGAGGCCCCTCCCGGGACAGCCCCTCTCCTCGGCGTCACCCTTCCGAGTGGACCTGCCACAGTCAGCCTGAGCTCCTGGAGGCCGGGGCTGGTCCACAGCAAACACCAGCACAATGCTTGGGGGCGCCTGGGCCGGGTGGTCCTTCCTCTCCCCCGGGTCCCTTCCCAACCTACCTGGAGGCACGTAAGTGCCATCTGCATTCACGTGGGGGGGGACAAAGCCAGGCTGAGGCATTGGGTGACCCGGTGGCTCGTAGGGTGGGGGGCCAATGTCTTCTGGGGGCAGAGACATGCCTGGGGGAGGCGGCATCACAGCTGGGGAGGCGCGGCCTGGACAGAGAGGGGGGACGGGTCGGCTGGAGGCACCACGGGAGCACAGCTGGCTGGACGGGTGGCAGCTCTGGGAGACAGACGGGGCCCAAGGGCTGGCCTCTGGAGTGGGGACCCAGAGGTTCCAGGGCCCAGACCAGCCCTCAGGGTGGGGGGCTGCTCCGGGCGTCCAGTGGCAGGACCCTGGGCCCCGAAGTCTACCTGGGGTGGGCGGGGCTCCACTCTTCTCCAGGAGTGGGGCGGTGGGGCCCCCAGGGTAAGGAGGGGGCGGCTCATTAGACATGGTCGCTGTTTCTCTTGTACCTGGAGGGGAAACCCAGATACCAACTAAGTTCCTGGCCGATGTGCCTCCCAGCCCGGCCAGGGCCTGAGCCTCCTGGTCGTCCTGCAGGCGGTCGCTGCCCCAGGGCGCAGGAGCCAGAGCTGCCGCCTTGGACTCCCCGAGCTCTGGCAGGGGCGGGTCTGGGGACTGAATCCTTCAGAATCTGCCCCCAGCAGCCCCTGGATAACCCCACCCAGCGCTGCCATCCTGCCCACCCCATGGGCCCCCCACTTCCTGCTGGAGAGCTGCAGTGCCAGGGCAGACCCAGGAGGCAAAACCCAGTGGGGTGCGGCCCCCTACCCAGAAGCCCTGGGAACACGCCCGGGGCCGATTTCACAAGCAAGCACAGCTTGGCCGCAGAGCCCCCCTCCCTGACATCTCTGAGCACGGCCCCCGCCAGCCCTGAGGGGCCACAGAGGGGCGCCGGTCAGCACCCGGGCAAGGCCTGTCTGGGGTCTCCCCATGGGATGGGGTCCCCCGCCCAGGACATGCCCGGGAGAATTTATTTCTTACCTCAAGCCCCTGGTACTTGGTCAAGAAAGGAGGGCAGGGAAGGCTCCTTCAGGGTCTAGCCGGACGCGACTGGCAGGGGGGTCATGAGCTGTTTCGGGGGAAAAGGGCGACAGGAGGCATCCTCAGCGCTGGAGCCGGCCAGGACCTCGTACCTAGTGGCTCTGCAGGGCACCCACACTTCCCCCCATGCCCCGACCCCTGCACCCCTGGACCCCCACTGGCAGGAAGGACCAAGGTGCAGAGGCGGGCCGGGCGGGCTGGGGCTGGGCTGCTCTTGCTTGGCTGGGGAGCGGGAAGGAGGAAGACAGTGTCATTTCTTCTATTCGCCAAATTCACGGAGCTCCCGCTCCTGGCCCTGAGGCCCTGGGTTCCCACTCACGGTCTCCCTCAGCCCCTTTCACTACACTTGAGCGTCACAAAAAGCCGCAGATCAGCAGCACTTTGAAATGGGATTCAGCTGCTGCTGCTTTAATAGAAAGTAATAAAGTGAACTAGTAAAACATCTAAAGAGCACTGAAGACATATGGTGAGAGGAACTCTCCCCAGTCGAGCCCCTTCCCAGAGCCCTCTGTGGTTCATTGCAGAACCATGTAAGGATGGGGGACCCAAATAATTCTGCGGGGTGAGAAGGAGCCTGGAGGTTAAGTTTAAGTATTAAATTAATAAATCAGACTGGCAAAGCCAAAAGGAGCCCAGTCCAAGCTCTTGGGTTAAATTAGAAAGTAACATGACAGAAAAACTGAAGGAAACAGTGAACAGACCTAAAACTAAGAGTTATAAAACTACCAAACTCTAGAAGAAAAGAGATGTGAGTCTTCATGACCTTGGATTAAGCAATGGTTTCCTAGATATGACACCAAAAGGACAAGCATTTGGGCTTCATCAAAATTTAAAATTTTTTATGCTTCATCTTTGAAGCACAAGAAAGTGAAAAGACAACCTAGAGAATGGCAGGAAAGTTTTACAAATCATGTATCTGATAAGGGACTTATCTTGTATATATAAATAACTTTTATAGCTCAATAACAAAAAGACAAAACTAATTTTAAAATGGGCACAGGATCTGAATTGACATTTCTGCAAAGAAGATACAGTGACCGATAAGCACATGAAAAGATACTGAAAATCATTCGTCATTAGGGAAATGCAAATCCAAACCACAATGATAACATTTCACACCCACTAGGATGGCTATTATTAAAAAAAAACAAAAAAAACCCGCAAGCCTCGCATACTGCTGGTGGGAAGGTAAAATGGTGCAGCCGCTGTGGAAAGCAGTCTGCCAGTTCCTCAGAAAGTTAAATGCAGACTTACCGTATGACCCAGCAGTTCTACTCCGTAATACACCCAAGAGAATGGAAACTTGTATACAAATGTTCATAGCACCACTATTCATAATAGTCAAAAGTGGAAACAACCCAAATGTCCATCAGTTAATAAATGGATAAGTAAAATATGTTACATCCATACAGCAGGATATTAATCAGCCATATATAGGAATGAAGTTCTGACGCACGCTACAGCACAGATGAACCCTGCAAACACTGCGCTGAGTGAAATAAGCCAGGCACAAAAGGACAACTGCTGTGTAATTCCATTTGTAGAAAATGTTCAGAATAGGCAAATTCTACAAAGACAGAAAGTAGATTAGTGTTTGCCAAGGGCTAGGGGAGTTGGAGAGAAATGGGGAGAGACAGCTAATGGGTAAAGGGTTTCTTTTGGAGAAAATGTTCTAAAACTGCTGTGATGATGGTTGCACAACTCTGAATATATTAAAAACAACTTGAATGGGTAAATTGTATGGTATATGAATTCTATCTCAATAAAGCTGTTATTAAAAAAAAAACACCCAAACTGCACGGTCCCATCCCCCTAACGCAGCCCATTCTCTGCACAGCCCTCGCAGGCAGGATGCACAGGCACTGACGTTTTTATAGTTTAAAATCCTTCTAGCGCGCTGTCACATGTATTTGCTGCATCTTGCCAGTCCCTGTGACCATCGGCTTCATGTCCCATGAGATGGGCCTGTTTTCTTGGCCACCCCTATTCTCTAGGCACTCAGAGGTGCCTTCATCTTTGCTGCTTCCATAAAAAAAGAGGGAACACCTTTGGCTAAAGCTCAGATTATTTCCTTGGGCTAAACTTGCCAGAAGCGAGATTCCTAGGTCAAAGGGTGCAAACATTTCATGCCTTCTTTTAAAGGATGATGTCACTGTACGCTGCCAACTTCAGATACTCCTGCTGTCATCACTCGTGTTAGGGTGGGTGGCACTTGCTCACTTCTATTTGTTGTTTCTTTGGTTGCTATGAGGCAGAACATTTTCCTAAGTGTTTATAAACTGGACGCCCTCACCTGTGAACTGCTGCTTCCTATCCTTTAAGGACACGGAGGTGAAGAGAGGAGGAGCTTGCCCGAGGCCGCCGTGGCACACTGGGCGGAACTGGACCTGGGACCCCGGCGTGGCTCTCCCACTCCTGCTCTCAGGGCCAATTCCAACAGCACGGGGTGAAGGACAGGCTGCGGCACGGCCTCCGGTGCAGCCCGAGCCTAATCCTTAAAGCCACCGACTAGCCACAAAGCCCCTGCCTCGGCGGGATGTGGACTGATGAGGCGGTGTGCCCACCAGGGCCTTGCCTGCGCGGAGGCTCCAGAGGATGTTGTGAAGTGCCCCTCCAGCGTGGGCTGGCTGTGTGAGCTGGCACTGGGCATTGCCCGGGCCGCTGCCAGCCCCCAAGGCGCCGTTACGCATCCGGAAAGAGATGGCCTTCCTCAATGGGCTTCATGTCCAGGTGCGAGGTGCTGGTTTGTGGGACCAGCTGCTGGCGCCCAGCTGGAAGGCCTCTGCTGTGACCCAGACACACCAGGGGACTGGCCAGGCCTCGGGGTGCTCCGAGCAGGCTGGGAGAGGAGCCACACCGCACCTCAGGAGCCGCTTGAGCCCGTGAGGATTCTTGGAGGACCCACCCTGGGCCCCCCGGAGCCCCGCTTCTAGCATGCACACGCACACACTCAGGCACGGGCCTCAACACAGGATGCAGACGCTGCCCAGCTTTTCATCAAAATCAGGCTCCTCAAGAGAAAACACCCTCCTCTGTAATTCTTGGGATTTAACGTTTCCTCGTGATGGTACAAACCTGCACACAGCACAGGGTCTCCCTGGGTGTCCCCCAACCCTGGAGCAGTCCTCTGAACCTAGAGCAGACAGGACAGCTGCCCACTCCAGGGCACTGACCGACACAGCAGACTCCGTGGCTCTCCTAGCCTTGACCTCAGGCCGCAGAGCCTGCTGCGCAGGGGACCCCTTCCCGCCCCAGCTCTCCAGCCTCGTCCTTCACAGCGACAGAGACTGCGGGCCGAGCCCTGCAACAGGAAGGAGAGGGCTTCCGAAACAGCTCGTGAAGCGTTTTAGAATTCAAACACCACTTTGCCCAGTGTCTCCCAACTAAAAAACAAAAAAAAAAGCACTGCCATAAAACTGTTGGATACCATGTAATAAAACCACAGCCCAGTAGAAGATGGCTCGGGGTCTGAAGAGACAAATGGCCAACAAGCCTGTAAAAAGATGCTCCACATCGTGAGTCATCAGTCATCCACAAGGATGGCTATTATTTGGAAAACAACAGGAATGGAAAATGAGTGTTGGTGAGGACGTGGTGGAACAGGAATGTCTCGTGCACGGCGGAGGGAATATAAAACAGGCAGCCACCATGGAAAGGTTCCTCGAAAAGTTAAACATGAAGTTACTATAAGATCCAGCAACTCCACTCCTAAACATACACCTAAAGAAACGGAAACGGGGACTCACAGCTACTTGCACGCCAATGTTCACAGCAGCGTTACAATAACCAAAAGGTGGAAACACCCACTGTCCCTCGGCGGAGGGACGGATAAGCACCCTGGGGGGGGCACCCACAGTGGCCTGTTATCCATCCATAAAACAGCACGAAGTTCTCATCCACGCGGCAGCAACGCAGAAGAATCCTGAAGACATCGTGTTGAGTGAAAGAAGCCACACATGAAAGGACAGGTATTCTACGATTTCACGGACACGAAATGCCCAGAATAAGCAAATTCATATAGACAGAAACAGATCAGCCGTTACCACGGGCTGGGAAGGGGGATATGCGGAGTTTTCATTCAATGGGCACAGAGTTTCCGTTTGGGGTGATGAAAAAATTTTGGAAATGGATGATGGTGATGGTGCACATACGGTGAATCTACTTAATTAATGCCCTGAACTTAAAAATGGTTAAAATGGCGAATTTTATGTCATAACGTTACCAAAATAAATATAACAATAAAGAATGCAACAGTCTTTAAAATCATGTTCCAAAGCAAAACAGTTTTCCAATAAAAAATGAACACTATTTAAATTAAGCTACAAAATACCAATGTCCAATCTGAAAATGCAGCCTCAGCAGCCAGCACTGGACGGCCTGGAGGAGGCACGACAGGGGGAGCCACGGGGACCCCGTCCAGGCCCCTGAAGGGGGTGCCCCAGGAGCGCTCACCTTCCCAAGCCCAGGCGACAGGACGAGTGAGACCTACAGAAATAACAACACCATTGACACCATCGTATACGGGGACGTCCCCTGGGCCCTCCCCAGCGCTGAACCCTGCACAGGTCTCCCTCAGGGCAGCCTCTGGGGAGGTCCTTGCGGTGTCTCCCCTGTACAGAGAAAACAAGCGAGGCTTTCTTCTGAGCCTCGCATTCTTGTTTCTACCCGATTTCGGGCACAGCATCGGGGTGCTTAGGAACATCACACTTAGCCCTGGGTAAAAGCAGTGGCCCAGCCCTTCCAGGGCCCTCGGGGAGACAGAGAGGATTCCCAGAAGCTGGAAGTCGGGACTGAAGTAGATGGTATCAGGAAATGTGTGCAGGGTGGAGGCCGGGGTTACTGGGAATCACCCTTTCCAGTTACAAGGGCCTCGGAAATCAAACTGACAAGATAAACGTCCCATGATTGCATTTTCAGGTCAGATGGGGACTGGCAGGGAGGCAGTATGAGGCGGACAGCTCATGAGTGCCAAGTGCTGTTGCTGGAGGCTTCTAGGCTGTCAGAGAGGGAAGTCGGGGAGTGGAGAGCAAGTGTTAGGGGCTCCAGTAGCTGCTGTGGTTGTGCCCCTTCTCCATGCTGTTTGTTGTAGTATCACCTGCTTCCTTGAGGGGGATCACTGAGAAACCCTTAAAATGGGAAAGGCCACGGCCCACCACTGGGGAGCCCAGGGACAGAGGGGCTGCCAGGTCCAGGAGAGGGTGGTCCTGAGTGGCCTCTGGGACCCCTACAGGGAGAGGGGCAAGCCAGGGGGGCCCTGCACATGCCCCCGGTCTCCTGGCTGCCCCTTGCCCACACAGCACCAGGCCCTGCCGTGCTCTGAGGCAGATGGGAACAATTCAAGTGCCTGAGTCAGTCCATCTGTAGACCCCTGCCCCCTCCTCACTGCAGTATCCTCTCACCTTCCCAGGGGCAGCAGGTGCCAGGAGCTCCTGGGGGGCTTTGCGGGGGCAGGCCACACATCTGGGCCCCTTCTCAGCCTGCCCTGCCCTCGCAGCTGCCCCACCTAGGCCAAGCCCTTCACTGCAAAGCTACCCCACATCCCTTGTTCCCAGCATCCCTCCCCATGGGCCCAGACTGACAGAGGGGGATCTGCTACTCTGCACCCCGATGCCAGGAGCCCAGGCCTCCCCCTCTCCACTGCAGACATCTTGCCTTCACTCAGCCAAGCCACTCACCCACGGTGGGGACAGGCTCTTGCTTTTCCTGAGGAGCTGCAGGGGATCTGGGGAGGGTTCCCCCAGGATGGAGGGAAATGACATTTTGAGATGACTGTTGTGGGGTTCAGGGCACCCCCTCTGGCCAATGAAACCAAGGAAAACTGCCTTGCTGCCCCCACCCCAAATCCCAGGCCGTGTCTGCATTTCATTATCCTAAGCAGCAATCCAGGAAGTGGTGCTGCTCGGGGACGGAACACGGCGCTCTAACGCGGGTCACACAGCTGCGGAGCCCATGGGCTCAGGACTGCAGGCCTTCTAGATCCAGGCTCACCTCCCCTATTTTCCAGAGGGGAGAGGATTTCCCAAAGTTGAGCTAGTTGGTGGAAAACAGCCAGGATGGCAAGGGCAAGGAGCTTCGGAGTGGCCAGGGAGACCAGCACCCCCCACCGGGCCGTGGGGCCACCAGTGACGCCAGCTGCCAGGCAGCTGCTAGCAGCCCTCTGTGTAGAGGACGGTAATGTACACTGGGCGATGGCGTCTGCAATCAGCCAGTGGTGATGGCCACACAGCTGTGTGAGCACACTAAAACCACTCTAAAGGGCAAATTTTATAGTGTGTAAATTATAATTACAGCTCAAAACCCACCTAAGTCTAGATATTTCTCTTTGTATATGTGTATTTAAAGAAGGGGGAAGAAAACACCTCAACCCCTTCCCATACTGAATACCCCTGGCAGTGAAGCTTGGTAGTGGCTGTGAAGAGAGGCCAGGCCTTCCTTTATGTACCATTTCCACACCTAGAAGGAATTCGTATATTATTTGCATAATTAAAAATAAACTTTTGAAAAAAGTACAATTTTAGGACAGCTTTGATTCCTGGTGACAGCAGGAGGGAGCTGTGATCTCCCACCTCCCAGGTTGGGGAGCATTCAGGGGCTCCCCCCCAGGGCACCCCCTTTGTAGGAAGGGGTTAAAATCACAAACCTCTGGGCCCTGGGCCATGCCGCTGGCTTTCACTCTGCTCCCAACCTGTCCTTACTCTCTGCAGAGAGGGCAGCTTCTGGTCCAGGGCCGAGGTGGCCAAGGCAGGCTCCCAGGGGAAGCCAGGGGTCCGGGGCACCCTGTCCCCGCCAGCCCAGCCTGCAGGGCCTGTGGAGGCAGGAGCGGGGTACCCAGCATGCAGGCTGCAGCCTCTGCAGGCAGGGCCCAGGCGAGCCCACCCTCCAGTCTCAACCGCCCTCTGCAGGCAGTGGGGAGGTCTTGTCCTCACTGACGGGCCTGCCAAGGACACTGAGCAGCCTCCCCTCTGGGGAGGGCCACCGGCTGCAAGGGGAGGGCAAGCGCCACGGGAAACCTCCCCAACGGCCGAAAATTCCACCATCAGGTATTCCTGTGTTGAGGCCAACCAAGCGTCCCCTTTAAAAGCCATCCAGGATACATCTGCCAGGAAGGGGGACATTTCAACAAGTTATCAGTCACCACCACCCAAGCTGGACTTCATTTGCCAGCGGCCGATGGAGAGCAAAGCACCAAGCACTGGGGGTGAGAGGAAGGGGCCCTGAGACTGGACCACCCCGAAGCAGCCTCCGTGACTCAGGGCTCCAGAGAGATTTTTTTTTTGGGGGGGGGATATTTATCTGCATTTGCCACATTAGAAATCAAAAATGAGAAATTTGAAACAGTATTGTTAATTCATTTAAAAATAAGAATAAACATATTACATATTAACATAAATACTTACCAGAAACAAATTCAGTGAGAAGGCTGAAGTGTTTAACATTTTTGCAAACCTTTTTAATGTCTGGCTTAAGGGACACAGCTGGATTTTCCTATCTGCTTCTCCCTCTAATCTACTGCTGTATGTTGTTTTGGTCGGAGTACATGAAGAAAACCCAGCTTCACACAGATAACTGGAAAAGGGAGGACTATTTTAGTAACCTACTCATATAACTGGATCTTTTTCCCGACTACACCAAAACTCAACAGGTGGTAGTTTCTTAAAGGTTAGTTACAATGTGGAATCCAAATCCTAGCAATGAAGTTTTCATACTGTTTCATAAAAATCCATCAGTCTGCCCTGTACTTGGAATGGGTCTACTACAAATGCCTGATTTTCTAGCATCATGCATGGGTCATTTGAAAATGGCAGTTCAGTGATTATACAAATCTTCCAGTGCTGATATAGCTCATTATACATTATCAAAAAGAAAATCAATTTGTTAGTGTCACATCAATCTCATAAAAAAAGGCTTTATATATTGGGAAGCTGTTGGACACACAATGACAGAAGTAAGTCCTCCAAAATTCTTAGCAATTTTCATTTGGAAGCTCAAATTTTATCACTGGCAATACACACTGCCAGATGTTTCCCTTGATGTAGCAGAGACACTTTGTTCCTTTTCAAGAAAATGTCTGCCAAATTCCCAAATACCCAAGTCTAAAAAACCACAATTTGTCTGTCAATCATTCTTTTAAGTAAAAATAGAGTTCCCATGGAAAAAGCAGCTAATTCAGTTTGCAACTCAAACAACTGCATATGTGCTTCCTTGAGACAACCACCTCACCTCACGTGTGCTTCACATTTCACCACCAGGAGCACTGAGCAGATGGGTACTCAAGGGTTAAGATGTCATAGTTTTAATTTTTACTGCTTTCTCTTAAGCCAAACTGATTTTTTTTTTTTTTTGGACTCCAAGTGCATGGTGGACTGAGGACAACTGTGGTGACTAAAGTCCCATTCAGCTCCTCTGCCCAGGAGCTCTGCTCAGCCCCAGCGGCTGCACTCATTATTGCTTTGTACCATTAATGCACCAAAGGTGATGTAACAAATACCTCCGTATGATTTTTAAACATTTTTGATCTGTAGTCCCCTCAACGGGTCTCAGGGAGCCCCAGGGGACTGCAGGTCACAGTCTGGGCCCACGAGCTGGAGGAACCCCAGCTGGAACAGGACGGTGCAATCACCAAAGTGCCTGGAGGCAGAGCAGTGTCAGGGCTCCACAGCCGAAGAACCCCTGGAAAACTCTCCCCTCAGAATCAACTAAGAAAAGACAAAAGGACAAATCCCACTTGCTGGGAACCCTGGAGGGTGACAGAGTAGAAGAGGACGCCACAAACACTGAATTGAAGAAAAAGAACAACGGGCTCCAAGGCCAGGTAGGAGATTCCTGCCCCAGAACTGCCAGGCCGGACCCCTCCCCCTCTCCCTCCCCTGGTCGCCCACAGCGTGGGGGTCACACAGAGGGCACACAGGCAGACCCCCTCCCCCTTACCCAGCCCCCCGCCGGACCCCTCTGCCACAGATGCAGACCACAGAGCCACCGACAGCAGTGAGTTGGAGGCTCACACATACCCAGGCAGAGGGTCCCAAGTCCCCAAGACCCAGGCTGGAGCAGAAGCCACTGAGGAGCGCGGCATACAAAACGGCCCCCTGGTGGGGGGGGGGTTGGCAGAACTGCTGGCAGGAGGTGCGCGCACTCAACCCAGTCTCCATTCGCTGGACACCTAAGCACAGAACAGACCTTTCCGGACTGACCCTGTCTGGGGCCCTAGGGTGGGCTACCCTAATGCAGAAGAAAACAGAGGCAGAAAAGCCTTACACAGAAATAAAGGGGAACTGAACTGCTGGAAGACAGGAGGGATCCCAGAACTAAACAGTGTAAGGAAAAGGGGGCACTGTGTGAGAGAGAGAATTTAAACAAGTCATAGGAGCAGAGGAAAAAATTCTGCACAAAAACAAATTGAGCAAGAGGGAGAAACTGACCTTCAGAGTTAACACATCAAAATATTCAGATGCCAGACATCAGCAAAAAATTACAAGCTATATTAAGAAACAGGAAGATACAGCTCAGTCAAGGGAACTAATTAAAACTTCAGAGAAGACAAGAGAATTTGGAACAACTAATCAGAAGTTCAAACAAATCTTCTAAATCAATTCAAGGAGATGAAGGAAAGGATACAGAGCTAAAGATATTAAGAAGACAATGTAGGTATAAAGAAGAATCTGAAAAGTTAAGAAAGAAACATAACAAATTATGGGGATGAAAGGCACAATAATGGAGGCTGAAAATACACCAGAGGCATACAACAGCAGATGTGAACAGGCAGAAGAAAGAAATTAGTGAACTAGAAGACAAGACTAATCGAAATCATACAATCAGAAGAACAGATAGAGAATAATAAAAAATGATCAGTGTCTCAGGGACTTCAGTGACAGCAAGAAGCATACAAACATAAGCATCATAGATGTCCCAGAAAGAGAAAAGGGCTGAAAGAATATTTGAGGAAATACTGCCCAAAAATGTCCCAACTCTTATGAAAGACATAACTATACGTGTCCCAGAAGCACAATGTGCTCCAACAGAATAAACCTTAACAGACCTACTCCGAGACACATACTAATGAGAATGTCAAATGCCAAAAATAAAGAATGCTGAAAGCAGCAAGAGTGATGCGTCACATACAAAGAATCCTCAATAAGACTAAGTTCCAATTTCTCATCAGAAACCACGGAGGCGAGAAGGTAGTGGCAAAATGTATTTAAGATACTGAAAGAGAAAAACTGCCAGCCCCGAATTCTTTATCTAGCAAAACTGTCCTTTAAAACTGCAGATAAACAGACAGTGCATCAACAGCACACCTGCCCGACATGAATTACCAAAGGGTGTTCTGCAGGTGAAAAGAAAAAGACAGTGACCGTAGTGTGAAGAAATGAAGATCTTCAGTAAAGGTCACTAAAAGGGTTACCTTTACTGAATCCTCAACTCCACTCTTCAACTCCTATAAAAGTCAGAATACAATTGCATAGGAAAAAGTTCTATTTCCTGGTAGTGGGCATGCAAAATATGAAGAGGTAATGTGGGATGAGAACAACGTAAAGAGGGAAAACAGAGGGATATGGCGGCAGAGAATGTGTGTGCTACTAAGCTAAGTTGGTATCTTTTCAAATTAATAGACTATAGATGTAGGTTGTATAATACAAACTCCAGGGTAACCACAAAGAAACTATTTTAAAGATATACAGAAAGAAAGACGAGAAAGGGATCAATCAGACACATCACAAAAGATCAACTATATAGAAAAGGAGGTAGCAATAAAAGAGAAGAGAGACCAAAAAAAGAAATGACTTACAAAAACCAAAGGACAAAAGAGCTGAAGAACTGTCTTTACAGTAATAACACTGAATGTTAATGGATTAAACACCCCAAAAGACTCAGACTGGCAGAATGGATAAAAAAGAATGATCCAACTATATGTTGTTTACAAGAGACTTACCTTAGACCCAAAGAAACAAATAGGTTGTAATTGAAAGGATGGAAAAATATATTCCATGCAAATAGTAACCAGAAAAGAGCTGGGGTAGCTATACTAAAAATGGAAAAAACAGATTTTAAGTCAAAAGCTGTTACAAGAGTCAAAGAAGGACACTATATATTAATCAAAGGATCAATCCACCAAGAAGAAATAACAATTACAAATGTATATGCACCTGACTGCAGAGCCCCAAAATCCATGAGGCAAACACTGGCAAAACTGAAGGGAGAAACAGATGTCGCTACAATAACAGGTGAACACTTGAATACCCACACTCATCAACAGACAGAACATCTAGACCGAAGATCAGTAAGGAAACAGAGAACTTGAACAATATGATAAATGAACTAGACATAACAGACATATGCAGAACACTGTACCCCAACATAGTGGGATACACAGTCTACTCAAGTTCAAGTGAATAGTTCCCCAGGACAGACCACATGTTGGGTCACAAAACAAGTCTTGATAAATTTTAAAAGACTGAAATTATGTAAAGAATCTTCTCTGATCATAATGGAATGATGCTGGAAATCAATAACAGAGAGCAGAAAATCCACAAATATATGGAAGTTAAATAACACACTCAATTAGGGGTTGAAGAAATTACAAGAGAAATCAGTAAATATCTTAAAACAAACGGAAACAAGAATTCAACAAACCAAAGCTTATGGGATGTAGCGAAGGCAGTGCTGAGAGGGAAATTTATAGTCTTAAACATTTACAAATCCAACAACATATTAAAAGAATTATACACCACGATCACGTGGGTTTTCTCAGGTATGCAAGGATGGCTCAACATAAGAAAATCAATTAATGCAATACACCACATTAAAAAATGAAGGGAAAAAAACATGAGCATCACAATTGATGCAGTAAAGGCATGTGACAAAATTCAACATCTTTTTTTTTGATAAAAAACACTTAGAAAACCAGGAATAGAAGGGAACTTCCTCAACATGATAAAGGGCATATATGAAAAACCTACATGAAATCACTACCCTCCCCTCTACGTGGGATCAGACACCCAGTGGAGTGAATCTCCCTGGCAACATGGATTATGACACCCAGGGAGGAATGTAGACCCGGCATCGTGAGATGGAGAACATCTTCTTGACCAAAAGGGGGATGTGAAAGGAAATGAAGTAAGCTTCAGTAGCAGAGAGATTCCAAAAGGAGCCGAGAGGTCACTCTGGTGGGCACTCTTACACACAATATAGACAACCCTTTTTAGGTTCTAATGGGGTAGCCAGTGGTAGATATCTGAAACTATCAAGCTACAACCCAGAACCCATGAATCTTGAAGACAATTGTATAAAAATGTAGCTTATGAGGGGTGACAATGGGATTGGGAAAGCCATAAGGACCACACTCCCCTTTGTCTAGTTTATGGATGGACGAGTAGAAAAATGGAAACAAACAAACAGACAAAGGCACCCAGTGTTCTTTTTTACTTAATTGCTCTGTTTCACTTTAATTATTATTCTTGTTATATTTGTGTGTGTGCTAATGAAAGTGTCAGGGATTGATTTAGGTGATGAATGTACAACTATGTAATGGTACTGTGAACAATCGAATGCATGATTTGTTTTGTAAGAAAAAAAAAAGAAAAAAGAAAAACCTATAGCTCACATCATACTCAATAGTGAAAGAATGAACGCTCACTCTCTAAAATCTGGAACAAGACAAGGATGACCACTGTTGCTACTGTTATTCAACAGTGTGCTGGAAATTCGAGCCAGAATAGTAGGAAAAAAAAAAAAAAAGAAACAAAAGGCATCCAAATCGGAAAGAAAGTAAAAGTTTCTCTATTTGCAGATGTCATGATCATAGAAAGTCCTGAAAAAGCTCAACAAAGCTACTGGAGCTAATAAATGAATTCAGCAAAGTGGGAGGATACAGAACTGACATGCAAAAATCAGTGGTGTTCTATACACTAATAATGAGCAATCTGAGGAGGAAATGAAGAAAAAAATCCATTTATAAAAGCAACTAAAAGAATAAAATATCTATGAATAAATTTAACCAAGGATGTAAGGGACTAATATGCAGAAAACCATAAACTTTGCTAAAAGAAATCAAAGATCTAAATAAATGGAAGGACATTCCACTTCATGGATTGGAAGACCAAATGTTGTTGGGATGTCAGTTCAACCCAGTGATTTACAGATTCAACACAATCCCAATAAAAATTCCAACAGCCTACTTGGCAGAAATGGAAAAGCCAGTTATCAAATTTATTTGGAAGGGTAAGGGGCCACAATTAGCCAAAAACATCTTGAAAAAGAACAAAGTTGGAGGACTCATACTTCTTGACTTTAACGCTTATTACAAAGTTAAAGTCGCCAAAACAACAGGACACTGGCACAAGAACTGTCCAGTGGAATCAAACTGAGAGTTCAGAAATAGACCCTCACGTGTATGGCAGACTGATTTTTTTAGAAGACTGCCAAGTCCACTCAATTGGGAAAGAATAGTCTCTTCAACAAATGTTGCCGGGAGGACTGGATATCCATATGCAAAAGACTGAAGGAGGACCCCTAGCTCACACCACATGTGCCAGTTTGAATATATTGTGTCCCCCAAATGCCATTATCTTTGATGTAATCTTGTGTGGGCAGACGTTATCAGTGTTGATTAGACTGTAATTCTTTGAGTGTTCCTTTGGAATGTGCCCCACCCAGCTGTGGGTGATGACTCTGATTGGATAATTTCCATGGAGGTGTTGTTCCGTCCATTTGGGGTGGGTCTAAGTTGAGTCACTGGAGCCATATAAATGAGCTGACGGACAGAGGGAACTCAGTGCAACTGTGAGTGATGTTTTGAAGAGGAGCTACAGCCAAGAGGGACACTTTGAAGAAAGCACAGGAGCTGCAGATGAGAGACAGTTTGAAAATGGCTGTTGAAAGCAGACTCTTGCTCCAGAGAAGCTGAAAGGACAAATATCCCAAGTGCAACTAAGAGTGACATTTTTGAGGAACTGCAGCCTAG
>PVKY010004283.1:0-19576 GCA_004027775.1 Bradypus variegatus
GGCTTGGGGCGTCTGGGGGCACAGGGTGGCGCAGGCACCTGTTTAAGCTTCTGTACCACCTCGATATCCAGGCCGTGTCTATCTGCTACCTAATTAACATTAATTATTTTTAGACTGCTTAAATCCTGCCAGACGCCCAGGTAAGACTACACCTGGAGAAGGCGCTCCTCTCCTAACTTCCGGGGGCTGCCTGGGGACCACCAGCCTGGCTGGGGTGAGCAAACCAACTCCATGCTCACGTCCTCCTGCCGTCCTCTGCGCGGCCCCCACCCTGGGCAGGCCTGACCCTCGGACGGGCAGCTCCTCCTGCAGCACTTTGGCTGTGTAACAGGGTCCTGGGCATTTGGGGACTGCCGGGGGCTTCCTGCGGTGAGGACTGCACTCCTCCACAAGGCAGAGCACAGCTGGATGAGCACAGGAGATGCCAGAGCAGGTTCTGTGCCAGGGTCTCAGGCGCCCCCAGGCACAGGGCGACGCGCTCTGACACCCCTGGAGTGCCAGCTCCACGCCACAGAGCTGTGGGATTCATGGCTGCACCTGCGGGTCAGGGACTTCAGGGACCTCTGAGCTCAGGCCCAGCTGGAATTCCAGACCTGGTCCCGGAGGGCAGGGGTGCTCGGCATGTCCCACCAGGAGGCCCCTGGGCCCAGGCTGGCACCTGGCTGCCCCTCTCCCAGCCTGTTTCCTCCTCCCGCCGCCCTGGGGCATGCTCGGAACCTACCAGCCTTCAGGGGCCCTGCTCTGGGCTCACCATGGGGAGCAGGTGGAGTTGGGAGTCCCGGGACCGGTGGAGAAAGGTGAGACTGGCAGGCTGCTACCTGTCCCAGAGGGTGGGAGGGGAAGCAAATGTGCACGCTCATCAGCTCGTTTAAAACCACAGGGAGACAAGTCGCAAAGCTAAGTGTTACTTACAGGCAAAGGGAAACTCTGTGCAGTGGGCGAGAGGATGTCCCGGGAGTACAGGTGCGGAATAAAGCCAGGCTCCTGGGAAGGTACCTTAGTGTGCAGAGTGGACTTTGCAACCATGTAAATGTTTCACATAATTCAAGAATTTTAAATTTAAAAAATAACACAAATCAGAAATAAAAAGCGACAAATTAAATTACATGAGCATCCAGGTGTTACCTTCACTACTGAGAGGCAAACTTGCAATCCCTAAGGAAAAGCAAACGGAAGAAACCTGGAGCTGCTCTCTGCCATCACGCTCCTGGTGGTGCCCCGTGATTCTAAGGTGCTGTGTGTGTGTGTTGTAGATAAAGCAAATAAATTCTTTGCTCATTTTAGAACTTGGATTTTCAGCATAGAAGAAAAGAGACAAAGATACAAAATTAGCCAGATTGTGTAAAAACCCTGTAGCCCTGAATTTTAACTCATGATGGATTTAGTTTTTAAAAAATTCCCAGTTCTGAAAGTGTGGAACTGGGACCCATAACAGTTTTTGAAATCAGCTATATAACTGCTTGTTGAGCTGTACTTTGAAAGTTAACATCTTTCAGTATATGTGTTATATTTTACAATAATGGAAATAACTGAAATGTGGAACTGTGACCCATGACATTCGTTGAAATTTGCTCTCCAACTACTTGTTAAATTGTACTTTGAAAGTTATCAGTGTCATATATATATATATATATATATGTATATGTATGTATGTTAAAGTTCACAGTTTTAGAAATGCATAAAAAATTCCCAGTTCTGTCCACAGAACAAGTCTAGGAATGGTGACAAACCTGTGGCCACGAGCACCCAAGAGTCCAGACGAGGCCTTGAAATACCACTCCTCACAAAAGGGAGCTCTTGGGAGAAAAGCCAACCTGGGGCCCAGCTGAGCCTGCAGCCTCATTACCCAGACAAGGAACACAAAATACACCAAAGGACAAGGGCTAAACCAAGGGACCCCCAATGGCCACCAGGAAGGATGGTAACTGTGACAGATGAAGCCACAAAATGAGTTTAAATCCATGAATTCAGATGATAATGTGCTGGTTATGGAGAAGCAACAGACAAGATAGGATCTAACAAAGGATGGCAAATACTGAATTTTTATATATCAGGGAAACAATGAATAAACAATATGAGAATCTCAATAGAGAAAAATTTCAAAAAGGAACTAAACAGAAATACTGTAGTTGAAGACCACAATAAATGAACTGAAAAATTCCCCAGAGGGTTTCAACCGCAGATTGGAGTTGGCTGAAGAAAGAATCAGTGAAATCAAAGACAAGACAATAGAAATGATTCAGGCTGAGGAGCTGAAAGAAAAAAGAATGGGAAAAAGTGAACAGACGCTCTACACACAGCGTTATTATTCCTCACTGTGTCCTGATCCACCAGAACCTCTTACGAGACGCGCTCTCCTGTGACAGCACTGTGGAAATGCGGGTAAAATCACAGGATTTTAGCACTTTAGTACATCGCAGGTTGGTACCGGGAGTCGAACTGGAAAATCCCCTTAAGGAATTTTGAAGGTGGTAGGAAAGGTGACTCCAGGGATCGGTGACGGTGTGTGTGTCTAAAGATATTCCACCTGAGTTATGCAATTTGAAAAATTATAATAGAGTATCAATTTTTATTTTGAAGGAAGAAAGAGTGAATACAGCCCACAAGACCCGTGGGACACCATCACGTGCACCAACATATGCATCTTGGGGAGGGAAGAGAGGGAGGGGCAGAAGGAATAGTCAAAGAAACAAAGGCAGAGAACTTCCCAAATTTAATGAAAGGCATGAATCTGCACATGTGAGAAGCCAATGAGCTCCAAACAGGACAAACGCAAGGAGGATGCTGCCCAGCAACATAGCACTCAGACTGCCTGACGCCAAGGCCAAGAGAGTGTTCCAAAGGCTGCCCGAGAAAAGCCATGTGCTCCTTACAAGAGAGACCCAGAGAGTTCGAAGGCTGATTTCTCATCAGAAACCAGGAGGCAGGAGGGCAGAGGGAGGAAGTATTCAAAATGCTGAAAGAGAACAACTGGCAACTAAGAATTTAGATCTGGCAAGACCATGTTTCAAAAATGAAGGAGAGACTGACATCCCCAGATAAACAAAAGTTGAGTTTGCCACCACTAGGCCTGCCCCACAAGCAACGCTAAAGGGAGTTTTTCAGACTGAAAGGAAAGGACACGAGACAGTGGATCAAAGCAGCGTAAAGAAATAAAGACCTGCAGTCAAGGGTCCCGTTTGGGTAATCACAAATGTCAGCATTATTTTGTCATGTTTTTTGATATGTAACTCCACTTACTACTTCCTACAGGTTCTGAAATACAAATGCACAAAAAGTAATGAAAAAGTATGGTTATGGACAACGCATAAAGATATAATTTGTAACAAGCACAACCGAAAGGTGGGGGGACAGAAGGCATAGAAACAGTGCATGTGTACACTATCAAACTGGTATCAAATAGAACATAATTTAGAACACTAAATGTAAGCCCCATGGTAACCACAAAGGAAATATCAAAAAATAAATACAGAAGGAAATGAGAAAGGCCTTACAATGGTGCAACACGAAAAGTCAAGAGAATACCAAAGTAGGCATTAATGGAAGAATTGAGGGACAAGAAAGGTACAAGATTTACAAAGACCAAATAGTAAAATGGCAGAAGAAATTCCTGCATTATCAGGAGTTACTTAAAATGTAAATGGATTAAAGTGTCCAGCAAAAAGGCAGAGATTGGCAGAATGGATAAAAAAGCATTACCGAACTAAGTCCTATTTACAAGAGACTCACCTTAAATTCAAAGACATAGATGGGTTAAAAGAGAAAGGATGGAAAAAAACCCACCATGCAAACAACAACACTGGACAGCTGAGGTGGCTGTAAAAATATCAGATAAATAGAATTTAAGTCAAACAGTTACAAAGAAGGTTACTACATACTGACAAAGGGGTCAATTCAACACAATGACATAAAAACTGTGGGTGTGCATGCACCTAACAGCAGAACCCCTAAATCTATGAAGCAAACAGGAAACAGATGGCGCCACCTTAACAGTAGGAGACTCCAACACCCCAACATTCAATAGTGGCTGGACCATCTAGATGGAAGATCAAGAAGAAAACAGGAGCCCTGAACGGTACTCGTTCAAGGAGACCCAACAGATGTGTCTACAGCAGGACACTCATTCTTCTCTAGAGCCCAGGCATTGTTCTCCAGGAGAGACCATGTGTTGGGTTGCAAAACAAGTCTGAATAAATCTTAAAATATGGAAAGCATACAATATATCTTCTCCAACCACAATAGAATGAAGCTAGAAATCAATAACAGGAGAACTGGAAAAGTCACAAATATGTGAAAATTAAACAACACAACTCTTAACCAGTGGGTAAAAGAAGGAATCACAAGGGAATTTAGGAAATATGCTGAGGTAAATAAAAATGAAAACACAACACACCAAAATGTATGGGATGCAGAAAAGGCAGTGCAGAAAGGGAAATTTATAGCTCTAAATGCTTCCCTTAAAAAGGAAGAAAGCTCTCAAATCACAGACCTCACCTCACAACTGGAGGATTTGAAAGTGACGAGCAAACTAAACCCAAAGTGAGCAGAAGGAAGGAAATAATAAGATTAGAGTAGAGAAAAATGAAATAGAGAATTTTTAAAAATCAACAGAATCAACAAAACCAAAAGTTGGTTCTTTGAAAAGATCAATAAAATTGACAAACCTTTAGGTAGACAGACAGGAAAAGAGGGAGAGGATGCAAACAATTAAACCAGAAATGAAAGGCAGGATATTATCACCAACCCTACAGAAATAAACTACAAATGAGGGTACTGAGAACAAATGTTTGCCAAATTAGACAACCTAGATGAAATGAACAAATTCCTAGACACACAAACTACCTACACTGACTCAAGAACAAACAGAAGATCTCAACAGACTGAAAACAAGTAAAAGATACTGAATCCACCATCAAAATCTCCCAACAAAGAAAAGCCAGGACTGGGTCGCTTCCTAGGTGAAATTTACCAAAATTCCAGAAACAACAATCCTGCTCAAATTCCTCCAAAAAGCCAAAGAGGAGGAAACTCTTCCTACCTCATTCTCGGAGGCCACAACTCTCACACCAAAGCCAGATGAAGATACCGCAAGGAAAGAAAATCATCGAGCAATATCCCATATGAACGTGGATGCAAAAATCCTCAACAAAATACTAACCAACTGAACCCAAGAGCACATTAAAAGGATTATACACCACGATCAAGCGGGATTTATCCCCGGTATGCAAGGTTGGTTCAACATACGAAAATTAGTTCATTTAATACACCATATTCACAGAGATTCAATCATCTCAGTTGACGCAGCAAAGGTATCTGACAAAACCAGCAACTCTCCTTGATAAACACATAGAAAACTGGGAGTAGAAGGAAACTTCCTCAGCATGATAAAGGGCATATATGAGAAACCCAAGGCTAACAACCCACTTAACAGTGAGAAACTGAGAGCTTTCCATCTAAGCCGGGGACACGTCAAAGATGCCCACTGCCACCACCGCCATTCAACATAGTACTGGAAGTTCTGGCCAGGGCAACTGGGAAAGAAAAAGACAAAAGGCATCCAAATTGGAAAGCAAGAAATAAAACTTTCCCTATTTGCAGACGACATGATCCTATATACAGAAAATGCCAAAAAAATCCACAACAAAGCTACTAGAGCTAATAAACTGAGTATTCAGCAAAGTAGCAGAGTAAAAGCTTGACATGCAAAAATCAGTAGCGTTTGTATACACTAGTAACGAGCAATCTGAGGAGGAAATCAAGAAAAAAATTCCATTTCTAATTAAAGCAACTAAAAGAATCAAATATCTAGGAGTAAATCTAACCAAGGACGTAAATGACTTGTACACAGAAAACTACAAAACAGCTGAAAGAAATAAAAAAGACCTAAATAAATGGAAGGACATTCCACATTGAAGGAGACATATTGTGACCTGATCTCACTGACATGAAATAATCAGAATAAGCAAATTCATAGATTCAGAAACTAGGACACAGGTGACCGGAGGCCGGGGGGGTCCGGGCTGGGGAGCTAATGGCTAATTGGCCCAGGATCCCCGTGGGGAGATGCGGGAGCTTTGTAAGGGATGATGGTGACGGCGGCACGAGTGGGTGAACACAATTCACAGCACTGAATTACGGATCTGAACGTAGGACTGAACAACACAAACAGGGAGCCCTAACGTAAGCAATGGACTACGGTTAACAGTATAATTACAGTAATATTGTTCCATCAACTGTAACAAAGTTACCACACTAATGCAAAGTGTTAATAGGAAACGCTGTGTGTGAGGGCAGAAGGTATACGGGAACTCTATTTTCTGCACGATTTTTCTGTAAACATATAAAAATAGTTATTAAAAAAATCTGGGAAGTACGACGAACCCTGCTTAGATATCTGATAGTAAGGAATTACTGTTATATTTTTAGATGTAGCAATGTTTGTTTCTTTAAAAGATTCCTATCTTTCATTAGCCTGACCCTTTAGTTGTTAGTTACATCCCGAGTTATTTATGGAGGAAATGCCACATGTCTAGAATTGGCTTTCAGGTCGCCTGGTGCCAGCCTGGCAGTGTTGGCGTGAAACCGAGAGCTGACAACTGCGAGGCTGCGGCGGACGCGGGGCCACCACGGTGCCGTGTTGCTCCCGGGCGTGTGCTCATCTTCCACACCACGCAGCCTTAAGTCCCGTCGTGAGCACGTTTGTGCTCGGCCATGAAGCCCCCGTGCCGCCCCCAACTGCTCAGCCAATGGGGGGGCAGCTCGTTCGAGACTCCTCGCTCGTCCCTCCACCTCCTTGGGGGTCCAACTCCCTGGGAAGGGGGTGCGGGGTGCAGGAACTTCCCGGGAGAAGAGAACTGGCAGAGCTGAGGCGGGAGCGGGGAGCAGGGTCAGGGGCCACCTCAGCGACTCAGCCGGGTGTGCAGAGGCTAGAGGACACAGGGGACAGCAGGCACTCAGCAGTAGGCCCCAAAGGACCCTGGAGGCTCCCAGGGTGGAGGATGCCATTCCAGGGGCGCAAAGCCACAAACAATTTCAGACAGCACCAGAGGAGATGCGAGCCAGGCTCCCGGAGCAAGGAGCGGGCTGGAGGCGGGGAGCCTGCCGACCCAAGCCCCCTCAGGGTCCCTAGGGAAAACCAGGGCACCACTAGGGGCAGCGGTGCCCTTCTCTGGGGGCCACCAGGGCAGGGTCTCTGGGGAGGGGGCCCAAGGATGGAGAGGACATGGGGAGGGAGGGCTCGCCAAGGCTCGGGCGTGGGAGACGGCCCTGGGAGCCATGGCAGGTTCTGGAGCACAGTGGATCAGCAGGGGTGGGTGGGCTGGGAGGGCGACGCCAAACGACACTGCAGGGCAGCTGGCCCAGGACAAGCCTCTGCCCCTCTCCACCCCGACAGATGTTCCGGCAGCCCTTCAGAGGCGCTTCCAGGCCATCCCGGCTGGGGGCGGGGACTGTCAGCCCTGGGCTAGAGGTCAGGAGTCCGGGCGACCAGCAGACCCTTCCCCTCCAGGCCTCAGCGGGCCCAGGCGCCCCGGGGCTTCCCACCCTGCCCCTCGAGGCTCTACTCCCACAGCGGCTCTCAGCCCCTCAGCCTCTGGGAGTGGTTAGGACAGACGGAGGTGCCCATTCCCCCAACCCTGAGGTCGGCCGGCTCCTCCCCACAGTCTGAGCAGAGAGGGAGGGACAGACAGACAGGACTGTGAGCGTGACTTGTGTGAGTCTGTGCAAGTGTACGAGAGCATGAGTGTGTGAATGTGAGTGTGCGCATATGTGAATGTGTGTGTGAATGTGTGTGTGTGTGAATGTGTGTGTGTGAATATGTCTGTGTGACTGGGCTGTGTATATGTGAGTGTACAGATGTGTGTGCAAGCATCCGTGCACGTAAGCATGCGTGCATGTGCGCGCGTGAGCGTGTGCATGAGTGTGTGAGCATGTGTGCATGTGACCGTGTGTGTATGCGAGTGTGTGTGCATGTGAGCGTGTTGTTGGTACAAGGGGACGTTAGGAGGAAGAAGGAAGAGGGAAGAGCCACGTGCACTCGGGACCAAAGGAGAACCACCAGCTCCTGACCTGCAGTTGGGTGAGCGCGAACAGACCCTGGCCTGGACCCTCTGCGCCCACCCACCCTGGGGCTCCTGCCGCACCCAGTGTCCCGGGTCACGTCCCCCACTCGGGAGGGACCACCAGTGGGCACAGCCTCCCTCCTACCCTGGCCACCTTCCCTGCCATCACCGCATCATCTGGAGTGTCTTCTCCAGCGCTGCCACCAAGCTGCGCCCCCTGCAACCCGGGGAGCGGAAGGCGGGCACCTCCCCGGCCTTGCCCAGGCAGGGCCACTCAGACCAACGTGGGCTCGGCGCCTCGGGGCCCGGCCCAGGGCCTGCAGGATGAGCTCGGAACCATGGCCCCCTGCTCGGGGGACAGTGACAGGATGGGGGGACGCCAAGGCCGTGGGTGCTCGGAGACCCCGTCTGCAGCTCTGCAGGCCCGGACTCCGCTGCTGGCCGCGTGGTCTGCAGTGGGTCCTCCGGCTGAACTTGCCTGTGCGCCACTAAACAGGGTCCCTTCAGAGGAAACACCTAATTTTGATCAAGTCCAACTTGTCAGTTTTCCCCTCTATGGATTGAGCTCTGGTATCAAGTCTAAGAACAACGCGCCTCGTCCTTGAAGATGTTCCCCTAGGTTTTTTCCTCAAATTTTTATAGTTTTACATTCAAGTCCGGGATCCATTTTGAGACCATTTTTGCGTGAGGCGTGAGGCTGAGGCTTCTCTGTGTCCGCTGACCCCAGCCCCACGGTGGGGAAGGCCGAGCTTCCCTGTGGAACTGTGCCTGCACCTGGTCAGCTTCAGGTGGGCATGTAGGGGCCTTCTGGTTGTCGTTCTGTCCCATCCATCTGTACGTCTACCCCCCACCAACCCCAAAACCACACAGACGCAGCTGGCTTGGGCAGCGGTGGAGAGCCTCCTCTCACTTTCCCCTTCCTCTTATAGGTGGTTTCAGTTGTTCCTGATCCAGCGCCTTTTGCTTCAACTTTAGAGTAAGCTTGTCTATCAACTCGCTGAGCTTTTGATAGGAATTACACTTACCCTGTGAATCGATTTGGTGAGAACTGGCATCTTTACTAGGTTGGGTCTTTCAATCTGTGAATATGGTTTCTGCACCTATTTAGGTTTTCTTTGATTTCTTATGTCAGTACTTTACAATTTTCAGCATACTGACCAGTTTATACCTATTTAATTTTTTTAGTGTGATTGCAAATGGTTATGGAGATTTTAATTTCTGTTTCTACATGATCATTATTAGTGTATGGAAATGTGATCAAATTTTATATATTCATCTTATATCTTATGACATTGCTAATTTATTCATTAGTTCTAGGATTTATTTATTTATTTATGTTTGGCAGGCTCCTTGGGATTTGTCTACATAGAAATCAAGATAACCGCACATAGCACAGCTGATTTTTCCTTCCGACCTGTCTGCCTTCTGCTTCTCTCTCTGTCCTTGCCTTGTGGTGGCTGCCCCTCCGGCTCCATGTTCAAGGCAGTGGGGCGGCAGCGCACACCTGTCTGCTCCAGCCTCGGGGGGCTTCCAGGCTTTCGCCGTCAAGCAGGCTGCCAGCTGCCGGCTCTCTGTGGCTGCTCTTTACTGAGCCAAGGAGGGGCGTCTCCATTCATGTTTTTCTGACAGTTTTTATCACATTAGGTGTCAAATTCTGTCAAATCCGTTCTCTGCATGTAATGAGATGATGAATGATTTTCCTTCTCTAGCCTGTTGATGTGATGAATAATATTAATTGATTTTCACATCAGCCTTGCATCAGGGGCTCAGCTCCATTTAGCCACAGTGCTTTATATCTCCACATCAACGACAAAAAGCAAGGCTAAGTCACAGACGAGCTGCCCAAGCGAGCGGGGCTGGTCCCAATGTTGCTTTAATGTCAGGAAATCAGTGACTGTGACCCATCGCGTTAGCAGGTTATAGGAAGAATCATATAAAATAACCAATAGGTGCAGAAAAAAACATTTGGTAAAATTCAACATCAATGCTCGATTAAAGAACGTGAGCAAACTAAGGCACAAAGGGGCTTCCGTAACTTGATGAAGTGCAATGAAACGGGTTGAGCTACGTTCCCCCAAAAGATGTGCTCAATTCCAAACCTTATTTCTGTGGCTGGGACGGTTTGGAAACAGGTCTTTGCTGGTGGGATCAGTTAAGATGAGATTGCCCTGGAGCTGGTGGGCCCGACATCCAGTGTGGCCCCCACCCCCCGACTTGGAATCTGTGGCCTCCAGAACTGTGACAAAGTAAGTTTCTGTTGTTTTAAGACACCAAGTTTGTGGCGATTTGCTGCAGTAGTCCCGGGAACCTAAGGCATGCATCCGTAAAAACATGTCAGACAAACATACATGAAGGTGCAAACAGACAGCAGCTCTGAAACTGGGAATGACGCACGGAGCCCGCCATTGCCACGTGTTTTCACAGTGAACGAGGGGACCCAGTCAGGGCAATGAAGTAAGGAAAGAGAAATAAGACACTATCATTATTTATACATGAATGATTATGTACAGATAAAACCACAAGAATCTACAGATAAATTATGAAAAAGAAAGTTTTTCTGTGTGTAAAATAATTATATTAAAATCCATTGCATTTCGATATACCACATCAGGCAATTGGAAAATAAAATGTTAACAGAACATTTACATTAGCATCAAAAATGTGAAGTACCTGGGAACAAACCTAACAAAAGATGTGTGTGAGCTCTGTGGGGAAAATTACAAAACCTCGTCAAAGCCGTTCAGGTTTTGAATAGACGAGGCCCAGCAGGCCGCAGCGCCAGAGGCCACACCGTAGGGTGCCCCTTCCCAGGATCACAGGTGCCATCCCGCAGGGTTGCTCCACGGAGCCAGGCAGGCCGGGTCTGAACTTCTGAGGAGAAGCAAAGGCCCTTCCGTCGTGAACGTCACCAACACGCAGGACACAAGATCCCAGAAGGCACAGTGCGGAGCAGCTCTCGTTAGTCTTTCTAAGGTCGTCTGGGGGCACCCACAGGTGGCACAACCATAAAGAAGAGCACAAAAACAAAGACACAAGTCAGGCGAGGGGGCCGTGATTGGGGAGAGGCAGCCGGGGAACTGCAGGACGGTGCCTGGGATAGGGTGAGCCGCGTGCCAGCCTTATTTTTATCCCTTAAACTGTGCGTAAGCACTGTCTTACACGCTCTTCCACGAAGAAGCCAGAGCTTAAAATTTAGAAGGAAAAGAGACAGAAAAAAAGACAAGGGAAAAGGATGCTGTTTAAAGAAAGAAGAAATGTACAGTCACACTTGTGGGGAATAGACAAGGTGGGGCCTGCCCTGTCAGCTACTGGGACTCGGTGATCACAGGAGTCAACACGGCACAGGTTCAGGGGCAGACGGTGGCCGATGGGACAGAAGAGAGAACTGAAGATGTACTCCACCACCACACACGACACACAAACGTCAACTCAGAATGGATCCTGCATCTAACTCTGAGAGCAAATCTACAAAACTTGTAGGAGTAAAAACAGAACATCTTCATGCCTTGGATTAGGCAATGAGTTATTAGATATGACACCAAAAGCTTTAAAAAGAAAAGACTTTTGATAAGGTAGACTTCATCAAAATTAAAAACTTTTGCTCTTCAAAAGACACCATTAAGAAAATGAAGACAAACCACACAATATTTGCATACAGCTGATAAGGGATTTGTATCTTGAATATATAAACAGTCTACAACTCAATAATAAGATGACCAAGAACCTAATTCAAAAATGGGCAAAAGATTTGAGTAGACTTTTTACCAAAGAGTTAGACAAATGGCTCATAAGCACATAAAAAAAAAGTTCATATTGTTTTTAGATGCTGGGTGTTGAAATAGCCGGAAGGAGGTAAATGACATGGCGGAGCTGTAACGTATAATACCCTTTGAAAGTTGCTCCATAGCTACTTGTTGAATTGTGCTTTGAAAGTCTTCACCTTTCTGTATGTGCCCTATATTGCACAATAAGGCAAGAACTGAGACTGTGGAACTAGGACCCATAACAGTTTTTGAAATCACCTGTGTAACTGCTTGTTGAGCTGTGCATCGAAAGTTCACACCTTTCTGTCCGTATGTTGTATTTACAATAATGGAAGTAGCTGAAATTGTGGAATGTGACCCATGACATTCTTTGAAATTTGTTCTCTAACTACTTGTTAAATAATACTTTGAAAGTTATCATTGTTATGTATATATGGTAAACTTCACAATAAGAAAATGAATTAAAAAATAAAAATAAATTAAAATAAAAAGTTCACTCAAGTCATTAGCGAAATGCATTGAGATGCTGCCCCGCACACAACCAGGATGGCTGAAATGAAAGAGACAACACCAAATGTTGGCAAGTATGTGGAGAAATGGAAGCCTCCAGCACCGTGGGTGAGAATGTAAAACATCGTAGCCACTTTGGAAAAGCTTTGGCAGTTTCGTAAAAAGTTAAACATAAACTTGGCACATGACCCAGCAAATCCAGGATCCACCCAGGAGAAATGAAGACAGACATCCACACAAAGGCACGAATGTGAACACTCTCAGCTGCCTTATTCCTGGCAGCCCAAATCGGAAACTAGCCTAGCTGGCCACCACCCAGTCAACAGGCACACAAACTGAGGTCCATCCGCACAACGGAATATTACTTGGCAATAAAAAGGAATGAGGTTCTGGCCCTGCCTCGATGTGGAGAACCTGAAAACACCGTGCCAGTGAGAGAAGCCAGACACAAGAAACCACCGTTGTGCGGCTCCGTTGACGAGAAATGTCCAGAAAAGGCCGGTCAGCTCCAGCAGCACACGGGCACGTTCTGGGGTGATGGAAATGCCGTAAGATTGGATCCTGGAGACGGCAGCAGCACCTGCCAACCCACTGAGAAACCACTGAATGTCTTCCTTAGAATGGAGGCGTTTTACGGTAGATGAATTACACCTCGATAAACCTGTGGGAAAAGAAGTCTCTCTCCTACCTGAAGACACTGGCCCCCGGCACGGGCTCGAGAAGCGGGGGCCTGGGTTCGCCCCCCGCCACTGCGCCGCGCTGCTGTCCTGAAGGCCCCTCCGCCCCTCCCAGCCTCAGTTTCCCCCCCTGCACCAGGCAGGGGTGGTGGTGGATTAAATGACTCAGCACGAGGCTGCCCCTCAAAGGCTGGCCGTTAGCATGGACATTAACATAACTGGCTTGGAAATAACCGGACTTTTCTGTTGCAAAAGAAAAAGAAAATAACGTGTTTTTTTCTTCGCACTTCCTGAAACTGTGTTCAGCCGCTGCTCTGTGCCACCTGTAACTTCAGGTAACAATGACTCACACTTGTAATCTCTGACCAGAAGCACCGAAAGACGCGTGCACAACTTCAGTCCCCACAGAAACGTAGCGTCGCTCACTTTCAGGGTGCGAGACGAGCAGGGGCTGTGGGGCGAGGCTGGCCCCTGCCTCTGGAGAGGCAGTGACGATGCCTGCTGCCCCTGCAGCCGCATGACCTCCTGGAACGCTGTCAAACTGCACCCGGCCCCGCCTGGTCCAGCCCAGAGCCCCCCAGGGTGAGGAGGGGCTGATACTGCTTCACGCGTGCCACGTGCAGCGTGGCCGTGGGCAGGCAGGGGGGTCCCGCCTCGCACACACACGGAGGGGCTCACAGGGCCCTCTGCTCAGCGCACTCAGGCAGGGGAGGGGCCGATGCGCAGCAATTTTTAACCGAACTTGGGTGGGCCCTTGGCAGCCCGAACACCTCCTCCGCCCAGCGCGGCCCCGGATGCTGACGAAGCCCTCGAAAGGCAGCTCGCCTCGCCCATTTCCTGGCCCTGCTGTCCGCTGTGTGATGAGCGGTGCACAGAGGCTCACCGGAACCTTCCTGAATGTACAGACTCCTCCTTCCTCAGGCTGGGGAAGCGTTCTGTCGGCAGCCTCCCCCCCCACAACTGGGGGCACCGCGAAGCCCCACCCGGAAAGGAAGGGAAGGCCCAGAACCCCTTCCCCGAGAGCCGGCCACTTGCTGCTGCCTGGAGGCCTCCCAAAGCAGACGAGGCCTGCCCCAGGCCTCAGAGCACACACCCCACAAATGGGGGCCATGGAGCTCCATCCTCAGCCTGGGGGCTGCAGGTCCCCTCCTGGGTTCACAAAGGGGAGGGACTTCTGCTACTCAGTGGCCAGGAAAGGGCCGAACCCCGACTGGGCAGCATGCCGGGCCTGGCCATGCACCCAGAGGCCGGGATGGCAGGAACCGCTGCCGAGGGGGTGGGTTCGCTGCAGGCCTGGCCCTGAGCCTGTTCAGAGGGGCCAGGTCCTCTCAGATGGGCGGGAGGTGAGCGCATGGTGAGGACAGGCCCGTGCACTGGCTGTGCCACCCCAGCTGCTGTAAAACAGGCGAGGGGCCTGTGGTCCGTGGGTCACGGCATGTCCTGAATTTAGAAACGCAGCTGAGACAGGCCACAGGGACGCCCGCTCAGGCTGGACAGCGCCTCCCTGCCCAGGTCACTCGACAGGCCCCACCCCAGGGAGGGCAGTGGGGACGGCCGGCAAAGTGGGACACAGGGAAGTGGGGCGCATGTCAGCCCAGACGGCCGCCCAGCTGCACTGGCAGGTGTCATGTGTGCAGGCTTCTTGGACAAACATCAATCCAAGTGGCTCCAATACTGGAATTCTCTAATTCTTCTTAAGAAGTGCAAAGTTATCTTTCCCCTGAGGCCAAGGGAACACAGCTGGGGCCCCACCTTCCCTCTGTGCCCCCAGCCAAAGCACGAGGGGTGACGGCTGCAACCAAACACGCACAGGACCCGATGGCGCCACACAGGAGGCAGCAGAGGAGGAGCTCGAGGGGCCACGAGCCCGGCATCAGCCAAGGCCGCCCGCTGCCCCTGCTGCCCCCTGCAGCGCCGGTCGCCTTTCTGTCCCCCAATCGGCCCCCAACCTCTTTCACGCGCCTTCACAGACGCTTCCTTTAGCGCATGTTGTTGGTTCACCGAACTGGCGCCCCACACAGCTCAGCCGACACCCGGGCTTCCGCCGGGACGACACCCGCCCTCCCCACGCCCGGGACGTGAGACGGCGAAGCCACTGCAGGAAGCGCCGGAGCGCAGGAAGCGCGTCACTCGATAAACGGAAAGGACGCTCGTTTTCGGCCATGGTGGGGCTGTGTGCCTCGGGAGACTCAAACGCCGCATCCCGGTGCGGGCCCAGGAGGCCCGGGAGGAGCGATTTGGGGGTGCAAGTGCACAGACTTGGAAATACAGAACCCATGAGCCACGAGGCCTGAAGGACCGTCTCAAGCCTCGTGTCAGTCGTGCTAGAAGCCAGGGTGCATGAGCCAACACTCCCCGTCTCCTTGAAACCTCACACCAGGGCCTGTCCGCGGGGGCGAGGAAGCCGGGCCTCGGGTGCAGTGACCGGCCCAAAGTCCCACGTCAGGAAGCAGCAGCAGTGGCGGAGCCCACCCCTCCGGGCACAGCAAGGAGACAAGCTCGAGTTGCCACCTGCCTCGCCGACCGTGGGGTCATTCAGAGAACAAATCGGCACTTCCAGAATGGCCGTGCCTAGACCCCAACGTGGGGAGTCCACGCTCATCAACTTCCCGTTGCTGCTGCCCGCAGGCCGAGGGGCCCGAGAAACACCCAGCGCTCCTTCCAGGCCGGGCTGAGGGCGGCCCTGCGGGAACTGAAACGGCACAAGGCGGCACCTTCCCTGGCACTGCTGCTCAGGCCTCCCCGTCGCGCCGCACCACACCCCGCCCTCCGCGAGGGTGTCACCGGGAAGCGGCCCCTCTGCCGGGACCGCCTGAGCTCACCGTGCACAGAGTCTGCAAGCAGCGCCGTGGCCCAGACGGGAGCATCAGCGCCAGCGGCCTTGTCCCGTCCCCACCGCAGGGATCGCGGCTGGAGGCCTTGGCTGAGCTCGCAGCCCGCGGGAGCAGAGCAGCCGCCTGGTCCACCCACAGGCGAAGCTCAGGGAGGCAACAGGCCACGGCAGGAGTCAGGGGTCAGGGTGGGCGTCAGGGTCAGGGGTCAGGACGGGGCTCAGGGTGGGGACTTGGCCGCACCTGCACCCCCGGGCCCAGCCCCCCCCGTGGCCCGCCCTGGCTCCCGGCCCCCTCCCGCCACGGCACCTCCATCCGCAGCTCTGTGGCCTGGTGTCCCCTGCGATGCTTCAAGATGCCACAACCCATGGATGTGGCTGCGGCATCTAAATTTTTGGTCCTCCAGGGCCCTGTGCATATAAAAGATGGGGTTTTTTTGAAACTATGTATCCCTTCACACCTTTTAAAGTTAATAGCTAAACCTTTTCATTATCTTTACATTGTTGCAAAAGAGTAACTTTTAGTATACCAAGAAAGTTGACATTTTAACTGCTGTATGTTTCTTTTTTAAAACCAAAAACACAAATCCACCCACCACTTAAACGAGAGAAAACGAGAGTCGGCAGCTGGAGCCTTCACCTCGTCCTTTTCCTCCTTGAACTCGAGTTTCCACCCCATTTCACACAGAATTTATTCTAGTGGAAACACGTCTGCTTGGAAGTACTTGACCGATCTCCCTACCAAGTCTCTCGGAAACTTTTCCTGGGAACATGGCTCTAAATATTCCGGTTTCTCAAGTGTGAGTTTTTTATTACTAGCACACGGTTGTCAAAACATAAACACACTAACACGTCTGATGAGTGATTACTAACCTGGAAAGTTAGGATCACTCCGTAGCGGGTTAAGCAGGGCGTCCAGGCTGCTGGGGACTCGCCATCTCACAGCCTGGAAGTTTCTGGCAGTTGTCGCCCATGGCCGCCCATCCCCCTCCACCGGCCTCTCCCACCAACTGCACCCACCTTTCCCCACTTCTGAGGCCTCGAGTCAGACCGGATGCAGGCAGCCTCGTCCGCGGGGCCCTCGAGGGCCCTTCTTGCACGTGAGTCCCACCCGCAGGACAGGGCCAGCCGAGAACGCAGCACGGGGCAGTCCTGGGGGTTCTATCCGTGGGCAGTGCCTCGCCCAATGGCCTGGGGGGCCGACGCCAGGGGCAGCCCCCACCCCGAGCGGCGTGGAGTGGGAGAGGGGTGCGTCCCTCTTCAGGTCAGGGACGGTCGAGGCTGGACCCCTGCCCGAGCAGCCCCAGGGCCCCCCCCAGCCCGTCCTGGACACCTCCCCCCCGCCTGGTCAGCTCTGGCCACAGCCTTCCCGGCCCCGGGCCTCGGGGTTGCTGCTCCTCCCCGGGACACGCCCCTCGGGGAGGCCCCCTCACCCCTCGCTCCGTCCCGGTGCTGGGCGTGTGCCCTTCTCAGCGGGACCACCCCACGAACTGTCCCCCGAGTCAGCAGCTGACGGTGGCAGCCCCTCTCCTGTTCACTTCACCAGCTGCAGGGGACGGGGGGTGCCTGGAGCCCAGAGGGTAAGTCCCTGCCAAGGCCCCAGAGCAGCAAACAGCGAGGCAGGCTCAGGCCCTGCCTCCTCCTGGGAGCCTCCCGGCTGCCCTGCCTGGCGGCAGGGACCCTCCCCAACCTGGAGTCTGAGGCTTCTGGGGCTTCTGCTGTGCCCGCCGCCCCTGCAGCAGCCAGGACCCAGCGCAGGGCCTCGTTCCAGGGACCGTGGGCCTGATGTCGGCTGGAACCGGCGTGGCCTGCACCAGCCATGGCTGTGGGTGAGTTTCATCCTCTCTGATCTCAGCCGGTCATCTGAGATGGTCACAGCCCATGCTTAGCTCGCGGGGTCACCTGTCAGAGGGCAGCTGGGGTTGCTCATCACGCAAATTCCCTGGGAAGGACCGAGACGCAGGGCCCCTTTTCCCGAGGCCCGGGGTGAGTCTCCAGAACACGCCGGCCACAGCTCACAGGGGTTTGTCTCGCGGGCCCCACACATTCTGCGAAACTCTCACACGTGGTGACTTATGGCCACCGCTCGGTGCCGGTGGAACAGGCTAGCGAGCCTGTCTCCAACAGGGCTGCTTGTGGGGCATGAGAGGTTGGGGTTCCTGCCTCGGGGACATCCTTTCCGCACTGGGAGCTGCTGTCCACACACGCCTCCCACCCACGCCCCTCCACGGCTCATTCCACAGCTCGGCGAATGCACAAATCAGCAGGAAGACAAACGAGTGGATGGATGGATGGATGGATGGATGGATGGATGGATGGATGGATGGATGGACGGACGGACGGACAGACGGACGGATGACTCAGGCTGACCGCGCCTTCTTCAGTGACCCAGGTTTAGCCCCAGTTACATCAGAAGACTCTGCCCTGAGTCAAAAGGAGAGCATTTTCTCACTGTCAGAAAGTAGAGTCAGGGGGCCCTGTCAGCGCCGAGGGCCCGAGGCAGCAGCTGACAGCAGCGGTGCCACCACAGCTGTCCCCAGAGCAGCACACACAGTGTCCCAAAGTGGCGGCTGCTGCTCTTGGCAGCAACCAGGATGAAGCAGCTGCCGCCAGAGGCCCAAGCCGGGCAGCCCCTCTCTGGTGACCAAGTTGTAAAACAAGAAGAAAATCCCTGTCTAGGCTTGGGGGTTCTTTGGTTTCTTTCTCCGTCTCCCTGGGGAGTGGGACCCATTCCACAAACAGAAGGCGCTCAGGGCAATGAGAGGAGGCCTGGCTCTGGGTTCCCCTGGAAAGCATCGCGGAGCTGACAGGCAGGACCCGTTCTGGGGACACAGAACCCCTCAAGCAGCCCAGCCGGGTCTGTGTGAAAGAGAACATGCCACCCCCATCCCTTATGGATCAGCCGTGGTGCGGCTACGGAGAAGAGGCCGAGTGGAGAGCAGCTCTGGGCGATGCCAGCACTGGAACAGGTAGAGACGCGTTTCCTCGTGGCCAGGGCAGAGGGGCTGTGAGAAAACACCAAACACCAAAGCTGGGAACGGAGAGCCGTCCAAGCTACCGCTCCTGTATACCATGCGCTCGACTTCTGCACACTTATGAAGTTTTCCATTTTACCTGCAGTCACTTTTAATCTAACAAAGATTCACCAAATGCCTTGCAGAGGCTGGGAGCGCAGGAAGGTCTCTGGCGGGATGACCCCACACAGTCACTCCTGGGGATCTCGCAGGATTTCTCAGGAACGACGAGAATCACCTGACCCAGAACTGCCTCAGCCTGGGGGTCATGGGAAATCGATGCCTGGCCACGGGGGCAGGTAAGGAGCTGCCGGCCGCCCCACACTGTGAGGCCCAGGAGTCTGCTGATGAGGTGGGGCCTGGGGACAGCACGTAGAGTCAGGCCTGGGGGCAGCGCGTGGGTCACATGGTGATGGGCGGTGGGCAGCAGGGAGCAGAGCTGTCAGCGTGGCGCGATTATGGCTGACAGGAAGGAGGGGAGCAGAAGAGGGCATAAAACCGCACAGGTGAGCAGGGAGCAGCCTGGAAACAGTTCAGCCTCTTGAGACCACAACGAGTGGCCCGAGCAGGTGGCCTGTCCTCCTTAGGGCCCAGGAAGGCTCTGTGCTGCCCCAGGACAAGCACCCAGCACAGTGGCTGCCGTCCGTGCTGCGGAGCATGCCCTGAGCATCTCCAGAATGCGGACACGTCCACAGGGGACGCTGCCACGGAGGACACATCC
>PVKY010004284.1:0-19587 GCA_004027775.1 Bradypus variegatus
TTGCAACACATTAAAACCTAAGAGGTGTTATCTGTATAGTGCATAAGAATGTCCACCAGAGTGACCTCTCGACTCCATTTGAGATCTCTCAGCCACCGACTCTATTTCGTCTCATTTTGCATCCCCCTTTTGTTCAAGAAGATACACTCAGTCCCATGATGCCGGGTCCAGATTCATCCCCGGGAGTCATATCCTGCATTGCCAGGGATGTTCACAACCCTGGGCGTCGGGTCCCACGTCGGGGGGAGCGCAGTGAGTTTACCTGTCAAGGTGGCTCAGTTGGAGAGAGAGAGGGCCACATCTGAGCAACAAAGAGGCACTCTGGGGGAGACTCTTAGGCACAACTTCACGCAAGTTTAGCCTCTCTTCTGCAGCAACAAGCCACATAAGGGCAAGTCCCATGATCGAGGGCTCAGCACATCAAACCGCCAGTCCCAATTTTGTGACAACATCACCACCAATCAGGTGAGGAAGTCCAACACATCTGCAACTTCCCCCAGATCCTCGGGGTTGGATGGTGGGAACAGCGATATTTTAATACTTCCATCAATGGTGACAAGTGTACCTACCAATATGTGGGTCACTGATGGGAATAAGGAGTATGGGAGGGCTAGGGTTTCCTTTTCTTTTTTGGAGTAATGAAAATGTTCTAAGATTGTTCATGGGGATGTACGCGCAACCATGCGATGGTGCTGTGAGCCAGTGATTGTCTACTTCACATGGTTTCTGTGGTGTGTGAATATATCTCAGTAAAGTTGCCTTAAAAAAAAAGAGAGGCTGTTACACACTGGCACTGACTTTTTCCAGTTCAAACGATGCTCTTCTGAATCCATCCTCTGAACATCAGATCCTTTTGAGCTGGCTTCCTGGTCCTGGGCTTCTGGACTGTGTTCTGGGAACAGTGTAGCGTGAGTCATAATTAGGGGGCAGACCCTCAGGTCCTGTTTCCATGTTCCTACGACCAGAAACATGTAACTAAGGCCAGTCACAACCAAAGTGACATACAGATTAAAAACTCCTACAAAGTATTTTTCCGCATAGCTTATGTTTTTACCCTGTGAATTCCCAGTTCTGTCCTTATGAAATGTGTTCTCTGAGCTACAAACCCTAATTAATCACTAAAACAAATAGAAAACAAACAAAAAAACCCCACAAAAATAAAAACCAAGCAAACAACGGCAGATATCTAAAAAAGTCCAGTTAGAGCTGTACTTTAAGTTGAGCAGTGGTTTGTGCCAGGACCAGTGATCAAATTCTTCTCTCATTTTGTCTCATTACTGGGGACTCCAGTGTTTAAAGGATGCAGCACAGTCACCATGGTTGGCTTAGAAATACGCAATTTTTATCCTTTTACTCTAACAGGCTAGTGATACTAGATGTGGTTTCTGTAGTGTCGTGTGGCACCGTCCGTGGCATTGCAGCTCAGATACCCAGTCAGCGTCCACTCTCCTCGGCTCAGAGAAGCCTGAAGGAGGTCTGCTTCTGGCCCCCATGTGTGACACGCATTCTGTCATGACAGGAGCCTGTATTTGTAGAGCTGGAGTATCTGCCTTCTGTGCTTTCCTGCTTTACGTGTTTCTTTCTGTACCAGAAGTTTAAATATGTTCATATGAGTTTCTGTCTAAACAGAATTATTTTACAGTCATTCATACGTGATACAGTAGGCCAAGGTAGAAGCACTGCATAAAAATAAGAAATATGAATGTATCTGAGGGGGAGAGGTCAGATTCCTTATGGATAATATGGTCGTCTGCTTTGAAAACTCGAGAATCAACTGAAAAGCTTAGAACCAGGAAACGAAGTTAGGAAAGTAGCTGGTGACAGGATCAATATGTGAAAATAAGTTCTTTCCCTATTTGTTTATTGAGGGACTCAGTCAACTCTAGTGTCGCGAATGACTGTTTCCCTTGAGTCCTCCCTGCCCTGGCAGCTGCCTCTCATTATTTACCCTCCTTTTACCCGTTTCCTCAGAACCCCTTCCTCCTGCCGGGGTCCCGCTCCTTGCCAGCAGCAGGTAACGGGCATTTTGAAGAATCTCTGCCAACACGATGAGCAAAAATTGATATCTTACTGTTTTTCTCATTTGGATTTCTGTGTTTCTAGTGAGATTGAGCATTGAAAAATATGTCTATTGACTAATTGTGAATTGTTTTTTTTTTTCCTCCTGGATTGTATATTATTATTCATAATTTCTGATGCTCTTTATGCATTAAGATATTACAGTTTAACATTTGCCTTTTAAATTTGCTTGTATTATTTTCTGACACATCAGCTTTTAATGTTTGCATGTAAAATCTGAGTATTTTTTCTTTATGATTTCTCCCTTGGGTATGTGCCATGCTTGGAAACTTCCCCACAAGAAAATCTATGTGCAGTTGAGTATATGATAAAGTTAGCATCTGTCAGTGGAAAAAATGATGGATTATGTAATAATTACATTGAGATGCATTTTCTTGGGTGCTTCATGGGTTTCACTTTTACATCAAATTTTTGATTTGTCTCAAGTTTTTGTCCATGCTGAGAAATAAGGTTCTTATTTATTTTGCCCAAATACTTACCCATTTATTTTGTGTGCTTTTTCCCCTGAAAAGATTAAGTTCCTATATTCTCATGTAAAAGTTAAACTGAAAGTTGCAAGAGAGTAGGACAGTACAGTGGGAAGCAGAAGGTGTACGCATGGAGGATGGCACCTTCCAATTAAAACTTTGCACAGAATAGGAAGAAAGGCAGTGAGAAAGTAATTACAACCAAAATGGGACTGATTAATATTGTAACCTTTGTGTGTTCACAGCAATGAAGGTTCTTGGTTTAGTAACATTGTTATTGTTTTTGTTGTCATTGTTACTGTGCCCTGAAATGTTTTTCTCAGTTATGAATTGGGCCGTTTTTATGGTATTTTAGCATGAAGTTGAGATTGCAATACGATTCTCCTCTTACAATTTTATTTGTTGTTTATATATACAGTCATTTCATGTGTCTTTCAAAAATTTTCTTTCATCAAATTCTGATGTTTCATGTTTTTATATTAATTTTATCCTTCCTTTATTCTCCTTCTTGTAGACCACTTTATTTCTTCTAAAAAGTTTCTAGCCTTATGCAGAAAACAACTTTGCAGAGTTCCTCATTAGCAAAGCACCTAAGTAGAGATTTTGTTAATAGAGTTTTAGGTGGGTAGTAGAATTGTCAGGAAGAGTAGCTTTTAAAATAAAAGTGTAACCAGAGGTGAACTCTTTTCGTGTGATTTCTTGTATGCTTTTCAAAAGACATGTTTGGGAGCTAATTATGTGTCTAGTATGAAAAAAAAAACCCAAAATCCTCAAGGCATCATTTTATTGAAAGATGTACTTTTTTCTTATCAAAGCAGTTTGAAGCAGTTGCCCCTTCTTATCAAGTGCTTCGAAAACCTTTGTAGCCTCAAATTGAGCAAAGTCTAATGCAAATATGCACGTGCACTGCACGAGATGCAGTGCCGCAACAATTTACGTTATACAGACATTCTCGAAAATTCCGCTCACTATGGCAGTGCTACAGTTCTAATTTAAAAGGGTATGGTATGCTGTAAATGACTCAAATGAACTTCAAATTAATAATAAATAGTCAGGGTTGATTTGTCCAGTTCTCTGAAATTTGGTACCTGCACAGTACAACTAACTTTAATTAATTAAAAATAGACCTCATCCACCTACCCTAAAAGGTCCTTTAAATAAAGTGTAGCTCCAATTCTGGCATGTGCTTACTGCTTAGAATCTCTTTTTACTACTCAGCGTATAGTGTGGAGGTCGGCAGCATGGACGTCAGCTCGGCACTTAGCTGCCATGCGGAAGACTCGGACCCCAGACACTAGCTCAGAATATGGATTTTAACAAGAATCCTGGGAGGTTCGTGTGTACATTAAAGTTCCTAGATGAATAGTTTGGATTACACATTATTCCATACAGGTCGTTCTGTCAGGGAAAAAAAAATCACTGTTTTTCAGCCAAAATTGCTTTTTCAATTTTTAAAGTAAAAGTGAAATAACAGTATGTGAAATAAAAAAGTTGTGATACTTGGAAATTATTTCTCACAGATGTTGGTTTGCACCTTCACATTTATCTTGTATAATTTTAACTACTGAAAAACTTTAAATCTGCTTGTCAGTTTCTGGAGCAAGTATGAAGTTAGAGCAAAAGGAGCTGTTCGCTGGCAAATCCTATTGATTCATACTTAGCTACAGATCACACTAATTTTTGAATGGATGTCTTCTGTTTAATTTATGTTAGTACATATGCATGCATGTGTCTGCAGTGCCTTTACATTTTAGTTAAATTTTTGAAACTAAACACATTACAGTTGCAGGAGCATCTTTTCCCATTTTGGCTGGGTCCTTACCTTTGGCATGCCCCCACACCCTACCCACTCCCCCCGCTAATGTGTTTGCAGAGTTCCTGGGTTCTTCTCCTACCTTTCTCCCTCTGGGTGACTCTCCAGGTGTGAAGTTTGCTCTGGTACGGTGTTGGGTGGCTCTGGGTTCCCTTCCTCCCGTTTCTGGGGAGAGAGTTTGTCCTCACCCTGTGGGAAGCTGGATGATCCTGTCGTTCTGGCGTTCCCCAGAGGGGCAGTGGCGGGCAGCTGCTGCACTGAAGGGGTCCACGGCCTGTTAGAGACCCACCACGTTCCGTCGTCTGGGTGGGGGCCAGTGGCCTTCCAGGGCTCTGCCGCCCCCTCAGGAGGGAGGTCGTGCCTGTGGAGCGTTCTCTTTGGGCTCCGAATCGATGCTGGGTTTCTGGTGGATGGGGAGTCCGGAGGAGGCCTTTTTCCCTGTTCCCTCCAGGGGCACCGAGGGTGCTCGTTGGTTGGGAGACGCGGCCTAAGTATGAGCGCCTGGTCGCCGTGTGCCACACTTGGGTGGACGGTGGGGAACTCCGGATGTGGTTCCCTGTGCCGATGCCCAGGGCTTGGCCCCGGGGGCCTGCGCGGCTTCTGTCCCTGCGCCTTCCCTGGCTCTCAGGCCTGGGGCTCCCCACGAGCTCAGGCCCTCTTCTCTGTCAGTTGCTGATGGTGATTTCATTTTACTGGGTGTCGGCTATTAGGTAATCATCTCATCTCAGAAAGCCGATGCATTAACTTTTTATGTTGTGTCACCTTTTTGATTTGCTAATATTTTGTTGAGAATTTTTTACCTCTGTGTTCATAGGGAATATTGGTCATGCTGTCTTTGCTTGTGATGTCTTTGTCTACTTTGAGTATCAGGGTAATACTGGTCCCGTAAAATAGTAGTTAAGATTTCCCTTTTTTTTTTAAGTTGCTGACGTACTGGTTTTAGTTCTTCTTTAAATGTGTGTTTGAATTCACCAGTGAAGCCATCTGGTCCTGGGCTTTTCTTTGTGCACAGTTTTTATTTGTTTGTCTGTTTGTTTTGATTACTGATTCAGTCTCGTTACTTATTACTGGCCTGTTGAAATTTGCTTTTTTTTTTTAATTTGGTCAGGTTAAGTTAATTTGTGTGTTTGTAGGAATTTGTCCATTTCATTTAGGTTATCTGATTTGTTTAGACAGAACTGTTCATAGTATTCTCTTATAATCTTTTTTACTTCTGTGACGTCAGTAGTAGTGTGCTTCCTTTTATTGAACATTTTAAAGAACCAACTTTTGGTTTTGCTGATTTTCTCTACTGTTCAATTCTGTTTCACTTATTTCTGCTCTAACCTTTATTATTTCCTTTCTTCTGTTTGTTTTAGGTTTAGTTTGCTCTTTTTCTAATGTCTTAAGAAAGAAGATGAGGTTACTGATGTAAGGACTTTACTCTCTTTTAAATACAGGCATTTATAGCTGTAAAATTTCCCCTAATCACTGTTTTTGCAGTATGCCATGAGTTTTGGCATGCTGTGTTTTCATTTTCATTCATCTCAAAGTATTGTCTAATTTCTGTTGTGGTTTCTTCTTTTGACAAATTGACTATTTAAGGATGTATTGTTTCATTTCCACATGTTAATGAATTTCCCAAATTTTCTCCTTTCCTGTTACTGATTTTTAATTTTATTCCTTTGTAGTTGGAGAACATACTTTGTAAGATTAAGTTTATTGTGATCTGTTTTGTAACCTAGCATTAGGTCTTGTCTGGAGAATGAGCCGTGTATCCTTGAGAGGAACGTGGGTTCTGCTGTTTTTGGGGTGGAGTGCTCTCTCTGTTAGGTCTACTTGCTTTGTATGTTGTTCAAGTCCTCTGTTTGCTTTTTGATCTTCTGACTAGGTACCCTACCCGTTATTGAAAGTGGTATATCCAAGTCTCCAACTGCTGCTGTAGAATTGCCTCTCCTTTTTCTTGTCAGTGTATGCTTCATTTATTTTGGGTCCTGGTAAGTGCATGTATGTGTATTGTTGTGATAGCTTCTTGATGAGCTGACCCTTTTTTCAGTATATAGTGTCCTCCTTAGTTTCTTGTAAGTTTTTTTTTTACTTAAAGTCTATTTTGTCTGATGATAGTATAGCCATTGCAGCTCTCTTTTGGTTACCGTCTGCATGGAATATCTTTTTCCATCCTTTTACTTGCAGCCTGTTTGTGTCTTTAAATCTACAGTGTCTCTGGCAGTCAGCATATAGTTGGGTAATTTTTATTTTTTTATTTTTTATCCAGTGGGATAATCTCTGCCTCTGGATTGAATCTTTTAATTTATAGTTGTTTAATCCAATATAGTTGGATTTTTGCCTGCTGTTGAGCTATTTGTTTTCCTTTGTGTTAAATCTTTTTGTTCCTCTGTTCCTCTGTTCTTCCTGCTTTTGTGTTAAAGTCTAGACTACCATTTTCATTCTCTTTAGTTTATTTATACATTGCATACATCAATACATATTTATAATTATTGCTTTTACAGTTGTCTTTTAAGTCAGATAGGAAGAAGAAGAGAGTGACAAACAAAACATACACTTAGGCTTTCTTTCCTGTTTACCTACGGAGTTGCCGTCACAGTTTCCCTGTCTTCCTCCAGGTGAACTGAAGTCAGCATCTCCTGTTTTTTTTTTTCTGTTTGTTTTTGTTTGTTTCTGTTTCTTTGAGAATACCTTCAGTTCACCTTCACTTTTGAAGGGTATTTTTGCTGGCTGTAGGATTCTTGGTTGACAGTCTTTGTTTTTTCTGTCTTTTCCTTTCAGCTCTTCAAATGTGTTGTCCTGCTGCCTCTGGCCTCTGTGGTTTCTGATGTGAGGCAGCTTTGCGCTTCCTGAGGACCGTAGGCCATGATGGTCACTGCTCTCCCGGGGCTTCCAGGGCTCTCTCTGTCCTCACCTTCCTGTAGTTGGATCCTGACGTAGGTCAGCGTGGTTCTCTCTGAGTTATCCTACTTGGAGTTCTGGGATTGCAGATTCACGTTTTTCATCAGACCTGAGAATGTTTGGCCGTTATTTCTTCATATATTCTCTCCCTTTCCTTTCTCCTCCCTGGATTCCCATTATGTGTTGCCTCGTGCCCCACAGGTCTCAGAGGTGCTGTTCATTTTTCTTTGTTTTCTTTCTGTTTTTAGACGATCCTTTCCATCAACTTGTCTTCACATTATTCCGCAGCTCAAATCAGCGGAACTTTTCCAATCCATAATTTCCATTTGGTACTTTTTAATAATTCCTATCTCTTTATTGATATTCTCTATTTGGCTGGGTGTCCTCATGCTTTCCTTTAGTTCATTAGATGTGCTTTCCTTTAGTTCTTTGGACATATTTTAAATAGCTGATTTAAAGTCTTTTTCTGCTCAGTCTAACATCTGAGCGTGCTATTTGGACGGTTTCTATTGACTGCTTTTTTTTCTGTGAAGGACCCCTATTTTCTTGTTCCTGTGCCTGTCTCATAATGTTTTGTTGAAAACTGGACATTTAAATAGTACATCCTGGCAACTCTGGAATCAGTGATGCCTCCACAGGTTTAGTTGTTGCTGTTGGTTGTTTGTTAGTTTGCCGACTGTCTTGACCTTGTTTTGTGAAGTCTATATGTTTGTCGCTTGTTGCTGCTGGAGTCTCTGCTTGGTTAGCCTGATGGCCGTCTAACGTCTGCATAGAGATTTCCTGAAATGTGCAGCACCAATGTCTGCCAGCCTTGCGAGGGGTCATGTTGCATGTTGGGTGCTCACACCTTCGGCACACAGGCAGGCAGGGTGCCAGGCCGCCTTGGCTCTTGTGCTCTGCTCGCCAGAGCCTCGAGTCAGCCTGGGGCGAGCACTGAGCCCTCTTGGGTGTCTCCTGGGGACGTGCCCGGCCCTGGGAGTGCACGCGGCTGACATGATGCCCAGGGCCCAGCACGGCCCGGCCGGGTCCCTGTGGCACACGTTCCCAGGCGCTGCCAGGCCGGCCAGATGATGAGGTGGTGTCGGGAGGCGCTGGTGGAGAGAGGGCAGGGGGCGAGGTGCCCCACAAAGCCTTGTCGTCCTGACTGAGGTCACCCACTTTTCTAGAAGAAATGCTCCCTGGATTGTTGCCGAGTTCTGAAAAAGCTTATTTTGGTCATTTCGCCAGTTCTTTCTGCTTTTATGGGGGAGTGACTTCAGAGGTCCTTACTCTGCTATTCCTGTTGAGTCCACTTTTGCGTTACCTTTTTTTTTTTAATTTAGAATTAAAATTCATATTACCTAAATTTACCATTTTAACCATTTTAAACTATTCATTTCAGGGGCTTTTATTACATTCAAATGTTGTGCAGTCATCACCACTATCTAGTTCCAGAACATTTTCGTCATCCCATTAAGCAGTAACCTCTCCACCCCCTAGTCCCTGTGCCCACTGACTCCTCTCAGTCCCCGTGGACTGGCCGGCAGTCGGATAGTGCGGGGCCCTCGGGCCTGGCTCCCTTCACCAAGCATAATGTCTCCAGGCTCATCTGTGTCGCTTCACACATCAGGACTTCATATCTTTTTTGGATAAAAGTCTGTTCAAGTCCTTTGCTTATTTTTAAATTGGGTTGTTTGTCTTTTTGTTGTTGAGTTGTAGGAGTTCTTTATATGTTCTGGATATTAAGTCTTTTTCAGATAGTTGATTTCCAAATATTTTCTCCCATTCTGTAGATTGTCTTTTTACTTTCTTGGTAAGCTCTTTAATGCACAGAAGCATTTAATTTTGATGAAGTCCATTTTTTCTATTTTTTTGTTTTGTTGCCTGTGCTTCTGGTGTCATATATAAAAAATCACTATCAAATGCAAGATTATGAAATTTTCTCCTGTGTTTTCATCTAAGAGTTTAATAATTTTACCTCTTACATTTAGGCCTTTGATTCGTTTGAGTTAGTTTTTTTATGTGGTTTGACATAGAGGCCCAGTTTAATTTTTGTGCATTTGGATGTCCATTTGTCCCTGCACCATTTGTTGATTAGACTATAACCCCCCCAACATTATCTTTTATACACAAAAATTCTTAATATAAAAGCTGGTACTTTTAACTTCTTACACCTTTGTACCTACCTAAGTGCCAAATTTTGTGCCATTTACAAAATCTATCAATTAACGTAAGTACTCTGAAAAGTATACTTTAAAAGTTGGCAGGCTCCTCTCCTAGGGCAGTAGAATGCCTGCTGTGGGTCCAGTAGCTGCAACAGTCCCAGCTAATCCTTAGGAGCCCTCTGACACTCGCAGCAGTTGAATGACTTTCCTGAGGTCACACAGCTGGGAAATGTCGTGTCGAGGATTTGAACTCACTCTGCTGAACCTGAGCCCAAGGTCTCCGTGGTGATGTTGGGTTGTCTCTGTGGGTGCTTCTTGGAGTGACAGTCCAGGAAGCATCTCGGGGGCATTGCCTGGGCACCACAGCCTAGATGCATGCAGCCGGAAGCTCTAACGTGGCCTGATGCAGCTGGCAGCTCTTAATCACGGGACCGTCAGGGAAGCACTGGGCTGTGTGTGCTGTTATCTTATGACTTGGGCTGAAAACAGGTCAGCTCTTTTAATTAAATGTCCAAATACAGTTCTGCAGTTCATATGAAGGCGACCTTTTCTTATACACTTTTGCATTTGAGAGTGCAGAGTGGCATATTCTGAGATAATCTGGCTAGAACCTTTTGTGTCACTCTTTGCTGATTAGTGGGTTTCAAATTAAGCTTTTTGAGAAATTACAGACTTTTAATTTATGAGCCAATGCATGTTTTATTTGTATTATTTTACTATGAATTGACGTTTATTTTGTACATTAACATTTAGTGGAGAAACAGATGTAGGAGACAATCTGTATTTTAGGTTGAACTCCCCCCGCCTGATCTTGGGCCAAGTTCTGCCTTAAACCAGACACTCACGCTGTTGCGTGAGGTTCTGGCGTCTCACGATTCCTCAGTCGTGCCACTGGATGCTCGCCAAGCTGATTTTGTGCAGGTATGTCGAAAATTCATTTTTAGTGATTGCATTTTGCCACACTGTTGCACATTCCATTCAATTTCTTCTGACGCTTTGTAATGTGTTTCAACAATCTCTTATTGTTAATTTTTCCTTCGAATATTAAGCCAGTTCTCTTTAATTTAAAAAGTATTCAGAGGTGCCTACTTTTTAAACTATTATGGTTCTTACACCATTGAATCTTTTTCCTGTGTGCTTCTGTAAGTTGGCTTCCTTCTAATTAGTTTGGCATCAATTTTGAAGTGTCGTTAGCCCAGGAGTGTGAAGCGATTGGGATGTGAAGGGTGAATTTAGTGTTGTTGTGCCTTGTAGGTTTTATCCTGTGTCCTGGACCCTCTCCTCCAGATGTGCACTGTCTCAGCCAGCAACTTAGGCTCTGCTGACATGGCCACTTTCATGGTCAACTCGCTCTATATGATGAAGACAACACTGGCTCTGTTTGAATTCACTGACAGACGTCTGGAAATGCTGCAGTTCCAGGTAAATGTTGCTATAAAATGATTACTTACTGTGATGGAATCTTTTCCTTTCCTATGATAGTTTTCAGCTACAGGCCTGAACCTAATTTTCACTTAATCTGTGAATCCCTTGATACATTCTGGCGGAACACTGTATACACCCCCACACACGTACTTTTACATTTCAGTCTGTCCGTCCACCACAGCTAGCTCTTGTACCCTCCTACCTATTCAGTGTTTTGGTTTTCATCTTTGGAAAAGCTGGGGTGTGAGGTGGCTAAGATACTGGATGTGATGGTAGAATGAAGCTTTTCTGAGGAATCTGTGTACAGCTTTTAGTTTCCAAACTGTGAATAATATGCTGTATTTCTCAAGCTGTGGAGCTAGTGCAGAAGGTGTTACAGGGGACAGACATATTTTTATCTACGTGTAAACTAGTGTTAGGCAAAACATTGCACTTGGTTATACCAATCACTCCAGTCCTTTAAGCCAAGTGGTATCACATAGGGTTTGTAAGTAGGCTAAAACAAAGGCATTTGTGAAATCTACCAGATACCTGGGTTCCAATTTTGAAATAATGACTAAATGGTGGATAAAAAGTTGAAAAAAATAGCAACTTTTGCATGTGCCTGTTATCACAAGTATATAAACAATTTGGCATGTGTATAGTAAGAATTTGTGTAAGTTTTGGGTTTTTCTGAGGAATGAATTTTGATACATCTAAATTTATGATATTTTCAATTTTCTCATTCCTTCTTTTAAAAGAAATATATCAGTTACCTGTATTAAATTATTCCACAGTAGTGAAAAACAGTACACTACTAGCCCCTTCCAGCTTTTCTCCTTCTGAAGGACAATGTCTTTAAACTCTTTTAGTTACCTTTTTTTTTGGTATTTAAGTCTGTAACTTTACATGCTTGTTTGTATTGTTCTTTATGTATGTTTTTTACTTTGAGTCTGATATATTGAATTTTCACTACGGATGATGAAGATTTAGTTCTTTGTCTCCCTCCTCTCCCACCTTCCCACTCACTCCTCACTCCCCAGAAATGTGTAGGTTTAGACCTTTCCATCCTCCCAATGTAATTTGTAATTACACTGATACTGCTTTAAATTATTACGACTGTGGCAACACTGTTGAGGGCTGAGCCATGAAACTAAAGTGGGATTAATTTTTTTCTTGCATAACTTTTTTGTTTTCTAAGGAGCTAATAATTTTCTTTTCATTTCCCTGGGTTTTGCTGTATTTATCACTAATTCAGTACTAAACTTGCTGTCCTTTGTTCAGATCTCTTCTCAAGATGTTCATGTATGTCATGTGCTTATCAATTTGACTTGTCACCAGTTATCTCCTTTTCTGAAATGTTCTGTGATTGTTTTCTGCCAGGTACAGAGTTCTTTGACTATATGTTAAGTTTATTTCTTCAGGTTCTCAATTTCCCCAGCTGGATTTGTCAGCTGGACTTTCCACGTGTGTCCGCATTTTTCCCCGTTGCCCTGCCCTCAGCCACCCAGGGCTGGCCGTCGTGTGGGGCGCACCCTGGTGCAGCGTGCCCGTGATACTCCTGCTGATGGCCCTGGCCTCAGAGATGCACTCGGGCTCTGTATTTTGAAGCTCCTGTCCTGAGCCCATTACAGCTCCTGGATCTGTCCTTAATTTATTTCTAAATCTCCTCACTTAAAGTATACTTCAGTGATGCTTCCTCTTTTTACTTTTCTTCTGTTTTTCCTTCAGACTGTTAATTTGGTAATGGTCTCTCGCAATTACCCTTCTCTTTCTCACTTCAGTAAATGTTCATGTCTGCAGGTCTTGTTTTTCTTTGATTTTCAGTAAGCTTTCTGTAGGCTGTCACTGTGCTTCCTTGGACATTGCCTTGAAAATATACTGAAGTACTGTGTGTTTTCCAATCGTGTTACCTCAGGAAGATCCTTGTTTTGATTGTATGGATTGGTTTCCTCTTAGGTTACAAAGACATGTTTTAAATCAGCTATAATTTTCTTTATGGGAGGGGCGGGCTGCATCCCTGGAGCTGCTCAGGCCCTAGCAGCATTCACGCAGTGACAGGTACTGCAGTGGGCAGGGTGAGATCTGCTGGCAAGCATGCTGGCCCCACGGCGTGAGGGTAGGAGACGACTCCAGGCTGTGCTGGTAAACGCAGGGGAGGAGCAAGCATCCTCCCACCAGGAGGTGCTTCAGGCCCCCAGGGGCGACCCCTTCTGCAGCATTGCCCCCTTAGCTTAGGAGGCTTCCCAAAGGTTGCCCTGCGCAGGTGAGCCCGTGCCATTCCCCCCTGCTAGCCAGGTCTCTGTGGGCAGTGCCTGCCCTGCAGCCTTTGGCCGTGCTCTTCTGGGCCTCAGCCTGGGGTGTCACAGGCCTGCTTTCTCCCCAGCCCAGTCAGGTTCCTTCCAGGTGTGTCCCTGTGGCCTGTGCGATTTGTTCAGTCAGGGACAGGGTGAGGATGCTGGAAGCATCAGGCCCTCGTCACCCCCAGATTCTTTCTGAGGATTTTGTTTAATATTGTTGCTGTTGCTAATAAGTTTTATTTTGTTGTTTTGCTTATTACCAGCTTTTAAGAGCTGAAAGCAACTGTTTTTGGGGGGGCGGGGTGGGGTGGGGTGGGCAGGGTGGCTGGTGTCTAGTGTCTAGTGCTGGAATCCTCTTGGTAATCATCTTTTAAAGCAGGACTTTCTTTCCCTTTTGGGAGGACTTTGTCCTTGGGAGAAGAATCAGTCCTTTTGCCACAGTCTATGTCACACCAAGGGACAAATCCAGGGTACTCTCGTCAGTTCTTTTCCTCTTTGGAATTTTTTTCTTTCCATTGTGTTCTGTTTCAGATTGAAGCACATTTGGACACACTTATAAGTGAGCAAGCGTCCTACGTTTTAACTAGAGCAGGCTTGAGTTACATCTATAATACCGTGCAGCAGCATAAACCTGAACAGGTAAGCACATGGATGTCCCTCAGTAAATGAACTGGCTAAGCGTGTGGGTTCTGCAGCCAGACTTGGCCCTGTAACCCCAGCTCCGCTGCTAATTGTATGTGATGCTGGGAAAGTGATTTTGTCCCCTTGTCCTCATCATTGGGCTGGTGGAACTGGTAGTGTCTGTGTCATGGGGTTGCTCTGAAGACCAAGGGTGGTGACTCATGTACAGTTCATGGATGACTGCCTGACTTTCGGTAGTGTGCCCAGAATTATCAGCTCTCCTTACTGCAGGTGGCCTTGGTTAAAAGGAGTGAAAATATCCAGTGGGCTAGGAAGATGGCAGATTAGGAGAGATAGGGCAAAAAAAAGTCTCCATGAAAAACACTATATAAAAGATAGAAAGTGTTCCAGAATACCATTTCCAGCAATGCACCAGCTAGACAAGGTCTACTAAGTCCACAGAGACCGTACACTTGGTGAAACCAAGAGTCTGTATTCTGAAACGAGTGTGCCTGCTGGAGAAGCGGCAGCCATGCCATGGTAGGGAGAAACCAGGGGTTGGTGCTTGGAGACGGATTAGTCTAAAAACCCAAAAAGTGGCTGTGGATCTGGCAGTGAGAGCCACGCAGGGCAGCATGCGGGATGTGCTTCCCACAACCTGTGGGCACGCTTTAGTATCTGGTGTGGACGATAGCCTTCTACACACCTGCAGCTAATTGTCCCGGTGCTAGGAACATGGAGGTCCACAAAAGGGGGAAATACCATGCCCCACACAGCCATCTTCTCAGTGGGCTGGGAACACCCTTGCACAGTGCCGCAGTCCAGAGCTTCCCTTGGGGTCTGCGCTCACCTGTGACATAGCACAGTCTTCCCTCAGCGGAGGCCTTAGGAAGGCACAGCTTGGAAGAGGGACCTGCATGGAAGTCCAGGGACCCTACACCAATGGCATGGACTTGAGGGTCCACGGCAGAGACAAACTGGTGAGACTGAACCAAAAGTTTGGACTCTTGCAACAGCTTTAAATCTCCAGGATCACCTGGTGGATTTGATTTATTAAAGCCGCCCTCCCTTCCTAACCACATTCAGGGTGGGCAGCACCAACTGTACATGGAAATTTGATGCACTGATTGGACCCCAAGAAGATATGGACTTCCACTCACCACAAAGACAAAGTTGGGGAGAACTAGCTTGAGGGGCATAGGTGGCTCAGAGAAAGTACACTCCACCAAGCTGTAGATCTGACAAATTAGAGATAGTTGTTCAAATAAGCCTACATATCCTAAAAGAACCCTATCAAGATAAGCAAATGCCAAGAGGCCAAAAACAACAGGAACATTTTAAAGCATATGAAGAAACAAGATATGGATAACCCCAACACCCAAATCAAAATCTCAGAGGAAGGAGACACAGTACTTGTAGCAATTAAAGAACTAATGACAAACAGTGATATCATGGCACAGGATATAAAGGACATGAAGAAGACCCTAAAAGAGCATAAAGAAGAATTTGCAAGAGTAAAAAATATAGACAATCTTTTGGAATAAAAGAAACTGTCAATCAAATTTAAAAGGTTCTGGATACTATAGTACTAGATTAGAGGAAGCTGAGCAGCAAATCAGAAAGCTCAAAGAAGACAGAATGGAAAGTGAAAGAAGAGAAAGAATGGGGAAAAAGTCAAAATGGATCTCAGGGATATGATGGATAACATAAAGCGCGCAAATATAATAATCATTGGTATTCCAGAAGGCGAAGAGAAGGGTAAGGGTCTAGGAAGAGTATTCAAAGAGATTTTTCCCAAACTTTCTAAACAATATAAGTATGTAAATCGTAGATGCCCAGTGAACTCCAAACAGAAGAAATCCAAATAAACCCACTGCGAGACATATTCTGATCATATTGTCAAATACTGAACAGAAGGAGCAAATTCTGAAAGCAACAAGAGAAAAGCAATTGACCACATGCAAAGGAAACAACAAAAGATTAAGTAGTGAGTACTCAACAGCCACCATGGAGGCAAGAAGGCAGTGGCATGACATATGTAAAATGCTGAGAGATAAAAATCGCCAACCAAGAAGTCTTTATCCAGCAAAGCTCTCCTTCAAATGTGAGGGAGAGCTTAAATTTTTCACAGACAGACAAATGCTGAGAGAATTTCTAACGAGTCCTGCCCTGCTTGAGATAGTAAAGGGAGCCCTACTGACAGAGAAACAAAGAAGGAAGAGAGAGGTATGGAAAAAGGTTCAGAACTAAAGAGATTCGGTAAGGGTACATTAAAGGACATTAAAAGAGAGAGGAGAAAAATATATCTGACAAACATAAACCAAAGGATAAGATGGCTGATTCAAGAAATGCCTTCACGGTAATGTGGAATGTAAATGGATTAAAATTCCCAAATAAAAGATATAGATTGGCAGAATGGATTAAAAAATATGAACCATCAATATGTTGCATACAAGAGACTCATCTTAGACACAGGGACACAAAGAAATTGAAAGTGAAAAGATGGAAAAAATATTTCTTGCAAGTTATAGCCAAAAGAAAGCAGGAATAGCAATATTAATCTCAGATAAAATAGACTTTAAAGGCAAGGATGTTATGAGAGACAAAGAGGGCCACTACATACTAATAAAAGGGGCAATTCAACAAGAAGAAATAACAATCATAAGTGTTTATGCACCCAGTCAGTGCCCCAAAATACGTGAGATAGACATTGGCAAAATTAAAGGAAGCAGCTGATGTTTCTACAATAATTGTGGGAGACTTCAATATATAACTCTCTCCTATAGATAGATGAGCCAGACAGAAGACCAGTAAGGAAACTGAAAACCTAAAGAATCTGGTAAATGAATTTTAGTTAACAGACATATATAGAACATTACATCCCAAATCACAGGATACACATTCTTCTCTAGTGCTCATGGAACTTTCTCCAGAATAGATCATATGCTGGGACATAAAACAAGCCTCAATAAATTTTAAAAAATTGAAATTATTCAAAGCATATTCTCTGATCACAATGGAATACAATTAGAAGCCAATAACCATCAGAGACTTAGAAAATTAAAAAATACCTGGAGGATAAACAACACACTCCTAAACAATCAGTGGGTTAAAAAAGAAATAGCAAGATAAATTGCTAAATATATAGAGACGAATGAAAATGAGAACACAACATATCAAAATCTATGGGGTGTATCAAAAGTAGTACTGAGGGGGAAATTTATAGCTCTAAATGAATACATTAAAAAGGAAGAAAGGGCTAAAATCAATGAACTAATGGATCAACTGAAGAAGCTAGAAAATGAGCAGCAAACTAATCCTAGACCAAGTAGAAGAAAAGAAATAACAAGGATTAAAGCAGAAATAAATGACATAGAGAACAAAAACACAATAGAGAGAATAAATAATGCCAAAAGTTGGTTCTTTGAGAAGATCAATAAGATTGACAAGCCCCTAGCTAGACGGACAAAATTTAAAAAAGAGAGAAGACCAAAATAAACAAAATAATAAACGAGAGAGGCAATGTTACTGCAGATCCCGAAGAAATTAAAAAAAATTATAAGAGGATACAATGAACAACTGTATGCCAACAAACTGGATAATGTAGAGGAAATGGACAATTTCCTCAAACATATGAACAACCTAGACTGACCAGAGAAGAAATAGAAGACCTCAACCAACCAATCACAAGCAAAGGGATCCAGTCAATCATCAAAAAACTAAATGCCCAGGGCCAGATGGCTTCACAGGGGAATTGTACCAAACTTTCCAGAAAGAATTGACATGAATCTTACTTCAACTCTTTCAAAACATTGAAGAAAATGGAACACTACCTAACTCATTTTATGAAGCTAACATCAATCTAATACCAAAACCAGGCAAAGATGATACAAAAAAGGAAAACTACCAGCCAATCTCCATAATGAATATAGATGCAGAAATCCTCAACAAAATACTTGCAAATTGAATCCAAAGACACATTAAAAAAATCGTACACCATGACCAAGTGGGGTTCATTCCAGGCATGCAAGGATGGTTCAACATAAGAAAATCAATCAATGTAATACGACACATTAACAAATCAAAAGAGAAAAATCAAATGATCACCTCAATAGATGCTGAAAAAGCGTTTGACAAAATCCAACCTCCCTTCTTGATAAAAACACTTCAAAAGGTAGGAGCTGAAGGAAACTTCCTCAATATGATAAAGAGCATATATGAAAAACCCACCGCCAGCATAGTACACAATGGTGAGAGACTGAAAACCTTCCCTCTGAGATCAGGAATGAGACAAGGATGCCTGCTGTCACCACTTTTATTCAACATTGTGCTAGAAGTGCTAGCCAGGGCAATCCGGCAAGACAAAGAAATAAAAGGCATCCAAATTGGAAAGGAAGAGGCAAAATTGTCATTATTTGTAGATGATATGATTTTATATCTGGAAAGCCCTGAGAGATCAACAGTACAGCTATTAGAGCTAATAAATTTAGCAAAGTAGTGGGATACAAGGTCACGGCACATAAGTTAGTCATGTTCCTATGTACTAGAAATGACCGAGCTGAAGAGACAGTCAAGAAAAAGATACCATTTTCAATAGAAACTAAAAAAATCAAGTACCTAGGAATAAACTTAACCAAAGATGTAAAAGACCTATACAAAGAAAACTACATAACTTTACTAAAAGAAATAGAAAAGGACCTAAAAAAGATGGAAAAATATTCCATGTAGCTAACTCAATGGGAAGAAATTTTTGGAAACCATGTATCTGACAAAAGACTGATATCTTGCATATATAAAGAAATTCTACAACTCAATGACAGTAGTACAGGCAGCCGAATTATAAAATCAGCAAAAGATATGAAAGGACAGTTCTCTGAAGAGGAAATATAAATGGCCAAAAAAAACATGAAAAAATGTTCAGCTTCGCTAGCTATTAGGGAGATGCAGATTAAGACCACAATGAGATACCACCTCACACCAATTAGAATGGCTGCCATTAAACAAACAGGAAACTACAAATGCTGGAGAGGATGTGGAGAATTTGGAACTCTTATTTATTGTTGGTTGGACTGTATAATGGTTCAGCCACTCTGGAAAACAGTCTGGCGTTCCTTAGAAAAGTAGATATATAGTTACCCTTCGATCCAGCGATTGCACTTCTCAGTTTATATCCAGAAAATCTTAAGGCAGTGACATGAACAGATATCTGCACACTAGTGTTCATAGCAGCAATATTCACAATTGGTAAGAGGTGGAAACAACCCAAATGTCCTTCAACAGTTGAGTGGATAAGTAAAATGTGGCATATACACATGATGGGACACTATGTGGCAGTAAGAAGGAACAAGATTGTGAAACATATGACAACATGGATGAACTTGAAGACATAATGCTGAGTGAAATAAGACAGGCACGAAAGAAATATTATGTGACCACTAATGTGAACATTGAAAAATGTAAAATAAATGGCTTATAATGTAGAATGTAGGGGACCTAGAGCTAGATAGCAATTAGTGAAGGGGGAACAATAAGTTATCATGGGTAAATTTAACGTCCTGGGAATGCTCAGTAATGACTATGGTTTGTTATTTCTGCTGGGTATAGTACGAACAAGTTCATGGAAATATAGTTATCTTAGGTTGTCTGTTTTTCTTATTCCTTTGTTTTGGTTTTGTTTGAAATGTTTTTTTATTGTCTTTTTTTTTTTAATTTTTGATAAAGTTAATAGAAAAAAAAACAACAATGGAAAAAAGTATGCAGAGCCCCCCTGAGGAGCTGGGGGATGGTTGCTGATGTCCTCACAAACATTGAGGACAGGCGGTTCGATGTGCTGAGCCCCATATCACGGGACTTGCCCTGAAGAAGCCTGTTAT
>PVKY010004285.1:0-19584 GCA_004027775.1 Bradypus variegatus
TCTGGGTGTTGCTTCCAGGCCACTGTTTTGACTGTGCTCTCTGGGATATCCTTCAGCTTCTATTCCCTTCCTGGACACTTCTGAGAGGTATTCGAAAATATACCACTTTAGCCTCTTTCTCAGCCAGTGTCCTGTCTGTAGAAAGCTGGGGACCCAGGAATATTTTAAAAGTTTGAATAGTCTCGGTGTCCTTTAGTGCAGCCTGGTGGTGCTTTGCCAACACAACTATTTAAAAATCTTTGTGGATTTTCTGAGTATTTGAGCCAAAAGCTACATCCAAAATTATTTTCAAGATAAGTTCTCTCTCTCTCTCTCATCTTAATCATTTCTACTTTTGGTATGTCATGATGTGGTGGGAAGATGCACTTAATAGTCTTAGAAAGAGGGGAAAAATACACCATGCAAATAGTAGCCAAAATAAAGCTGTGCTATCTACACTAATATCATATAAAATAGACTTTAAGTAAAAAAAAACTGTTATGAGGACAATAAAGGTCACTATATACTGATAAAGGGATTAATTCAATAAATAGACATAACAATTATAAATACATATGCACCTAATGGCAGAGCCCTAATATATTTGAAGCAAATAGTGACAGAATTGAAGGGAAAAATAGACAATTCTGCATTAATGGGAGACTTTAATTCACCACTTTCAATCATGGATAGAACATCTAGACAGAAGATCAATAAAGAATTAAAGGATTTGAACAATTCGCTAAACCAAGTAGAACTAACAGACATATGTGGAACACTCCACCCAGTAACAGCAGAATACACATTCTTCTCTAGTGCACATGGGTCATTCTCCAGGATAGACCATATGTTAGGTCACAAAACAAGGCCCAATAAACTCAAAAGTAGATTCAGACAATGTATCTTCTCTAATCCCAGTGAGACAAAGCCAGAAATCAATAACAGAGGGAGAACAGGAAAATTCACAAATATGTGGAAATTAACACATTCTTAAATAACCAATGAGTCAAAGAAGAAATCACAAGGGAAATTAGGAAATACCTTGAGGCAAATGAAAATGAAAACACAATCTACCAAAACTAATGGGATGCAGCAAAGGCAATGCTAAGAGGGAAATTTATAGCTTTAAATGCTTACATTAAAAAAGAAGACCTTAAATCAGAGACCTAACCTCACAACTGGAGGATCTAGAAAAAGAGGAGGAAACTCAACCCAAAAGGAGTAGAAGGAAGGAAATAACAAAGATTAGAGCAGAGATAAATGAAATAGAGGATACAAGAACTAACAGGGAATCAACAAAGCCAAAAGTTGGTCCTTTGAAAAGATCAGTAAAGTTGACAAACCTGTATCTAGACAAAGAAAAAAGAGAGAGGACACAAATAACAAAATCACAAATAAAAGGGGGAAATTACTACTAAACTCCCCCCAATAAAAAGGATTATAAGAGGATACTATGAACAACTGTGCACCAACTATTTAGATAACTTGGGTGAAATGGGCAAATTCCTAGAAACACACAGACCACACACTGACTCAAGAAGAAATAGAAGATCTCAACAGTTGAATAACAGGTTGAGACAGATATTTTCACACTGATGTTCATAACAGCACTATTCACAGTTGCCATAAAGGGAAGCAACCCAATGTCCATCAACAGATGCATGAATAAGCAAAATGTGGTATTTACACAAAATGGAATATTGTTCAGCTGTAATAGGAATTAAGTTCTGATACATGCTGCAACACAGATGAATCTCGAAGACCTTGTGTTGAGTAAAATAAGCCATAAATAAAAAGACAAATACTATATGATCTCACTGATATGAAATAATTAGACTATGCAAATTCATGGAGTCAGAAACTAGAATATTCATTACCAGGGACTGGGGTAGGTGTAGGAAATGGGAAGTTAATGCTTAATTGGTACAGGGTTTCTATTTGGGATGATGGAAAAGTTTTGGTAGTGGATGGTGGTGATGGTGGCCCAACATTGTGAATGTAATTAACACCACTGCATTATGTATTTGAAGGTGGTTAAAAGGGGGAAATTTTAGGGTATATATAAGTTGCTAGAATAAAAATTTAATAAAACACCATAGGACTGTGTGATATAAACAGTGAACCCTCATAGTTATACTATTAACTATCATTAATAGCATAATTATAATACTATTGTTTCATCAATTTTTATAAAGTTAACACACTAATGCAAAGTATTAATAATGTGTGGGAGGGGATATTTACTGCATATTTCTGTAAACCTACAACTTCTCTAATTAAAAAATGAGTGAGAACTGAAAAAAAATGTAATGTAATGCTTTAAATGGACTTTATTAATTTTAAAGGCTATTATTTTATAGAATGGCTATTATGGTTAGGGATCCAAACAATAAATATTTACCTTTGTATTAACCAAGACAATAAACTGACAGTTGCTATTTAAGGAAAAAAGCTTCTTAGAAGTAACTTTGTCCCACTGAGAGATTCTATTAGACACCATTTTAATCTTTTCAGAGGTCATAAAAAAGAGTATCCTGTGAGAGTGAAGAGGAAACCAACAGCATATGTTTTAGATTCCTTGTTGCTAAAGCAAATACCATGCAATGGGGTGGCTTAAATAACAGGAAGATTAAGACCCATTCAGGGCCACACCTTAGCTGAGGTAACCACATCAAAAGGTCCTATTTACAGGGATTGATACCCACAAGAATGGATTAAGTCTAAGAACAGGTTTTTCTTGGGTACAGAGCTCCAAACCACCACAGCATGGGAGAAAATATTGGAAACCATGTATCTGATAAGGGTTTAATATCCAGAATTTATGAAGTACTGCTACAACTCAACAACAATAATACAACCCAATTGAAAAATGGGTTAAGTTGCTGAATAGACATTTCTGGGATGGCAGGAGCACTGCTCTGGGGAGATGTGTAGGAAAAATATATTGTGATTTGGCATGCAAATGGATGACCCCTGGAACCCCTGACTCCTACTGCCAACTCCTCCTAATGGATTCTTTGGGGACCGAATTTTGGTCTGGATTATCTCTGGTCCCAGGAGGAATCCAGCTCAGAGAGACAGCACAAGACAATCCAGACTGCTTGGGTTTGCCATGTACTTGCTCCGTGAGTTTAAGCAAATCATTTCACCTATTCAAGCCTTAATTTCTCTCTCTGTAAAACATTATAAACCAGTGGTGTACTGGAGCTGGCTGGCAGCAACTCACAAGAGTCAGTGCACATCTCTTCCCAGCTCCACTGTTCAGTGACTTCACGTCGACAGCTTGAAATCAGCCTTGGTGGGAGTATTTTCCAAGTATTTATACTTGGAAGAAGCAAAACCTATAAACTGTTTTTTTTTTTCCCACTGAGAGCTGTTAGACATGTACTAGTGCATCACGCAAGGGAAAATGTTAGCACGTCTTCTGGCATGCTCAATCAGAGTTAACTGTTATCATTATTATTATATAGGTGTAAAACAAAATAGTCACTCAGCAATTTTTGCTTGTTATTATTATTATTTGGTCACTATTTTTAGGGCAGGTGCAGGTGGTGTTTGAGTCTGAGGTTAAAAGGCTCAGCGAGGAGGAGCCTGGCTGATGAGACATATATAACTCGACAGTTAACCTGTGTTGACCCTGTCTCCCCAAGATAGTGTGGGAAGAAGAGCAGGCATTCTGAAGCCAGATTGCCTGCATGACTAGGGCAAGTTAGTTAACCTCCTTTTGCTTTGTGTTATTCATCTGTAAAATGAGGGTAATAATATCACCCACCTTTTGCTACTGTAAGGATTAAATGAATTGAAAGGTGTAATGTGCTTAGGGCATGCCTGACTCATAGGAAGCTCTTCACACAGATCAGCTGGTATTGTCACTTCAGCCATTGACAGCTGTCCAAGCCCTTTGCCATCAGTCTCAATCTGACCTAGAAATCAGGACTTTGAGTGGCAGGGCAGAAGTCACCACCCTCCACATTTCACAGAAGGGGAAACGGTGGTGAGAGCAAGAGCTAGGATTACAGAGGATGTTGTGACAGACTCTAGGTTAGAACTTTGTACTCCTGCCCCCTCCCCCCCAACCAGGCCACTCAGAGATGCCTAGGATTCCACGAGAGTCATGAGCCTGGGTTTTTGTTAGGTGGGGTGGCCCTTCAAAGGTCTGGAGCTGGACGCAGCAACCCCGGTTTGGACAAATAGGAGCAGGGGTGTTGGTAGCTCTCAGCATCTCTGCTGATGTCGTTGGTCACACCCACTTTCTTTGTTAGTTCTGGGATTGCAGTGAGTAATCTTCTCTCTTTCCCATCCTCTCCCCTCTTGTGGGGCAGAGGCTTAGTAGTTGGCTAATATCACATCCTTGCTCTGTGTTCCAGCTTGCTAATGCTACCAGAATGCAAAACACCAAAGATGGAGTGGCTTTTATAAAAGGGGGTTTATTTGGTTATGCAGTTACAGTCTTAAGGCCATAAAGTGTCCAAGGTAACACATCAGCAATCGGGTAGCTTCACTGGAGGATGGCCAATTGTGTCCGGAAAATCTCTGTTAACTGGGAAGGCACGTGGCTGGTGTCAGCTCCAAAGCTCTGGTTTCTAAATGGCTTTCTCCCAGGATGTTCCTCTCTAGGCTGCAGCTCCTCAAAAATGTCACTCTCAGTTGCTCTTGGGGTGTTTGTCCTCTCTTAGCTTTTCCAGAGCAAGAGTCTACTTTCAACAGCCATCTTCAAACTGTCTCTCATCTGCAGCTACTCTTTCAGCTTCTGTGCATTCTTCAAAGTGTCCCTCTTGGCTGTAGCAAGCTGGAACCTTCTGTCTGAGTTTATGTAGTGCTCCAGTAAACTAATCAAGGCCCATGCTGAATGGGCGGGCAACATTTCCATGAAATTATCCAACAAAAGATCTCACCCCCATTTGAGTGATCACATCTCCATGGAAACATCCAATCAAAAGTCTCCAACACGATCAACACCAATACATATCCTGTCCACACAAGACTGCATCAAAGATAATGGTGTTTTGGGGGATATAATATATCCAAACCAGCACATCCTGCCAGAAGCCCTGGGTTTACAGAACTAGGTTTGATCCAGCTACCTCTTTCCTCAGACACAGTGGGTAAGAAAGATGTTTGATGCTGGAAAGAAATCCTAAGACAGAGAATTGTCACACTGAGGGATCTCTAACATAGTCCCAGAAGATGAGTGAGGCAGAATCCCTGATTCTAAAATTCTAAGTGTTCCTGGTTCTAAGATTTGGGAGTTGGTGATTTTCAGATTCTTATTCTACCATTTTGATTCCCTATGTAAAGGTATGGTTCATTAGGGAGAACCAAAAAGGGAAGCTGTTTGCTTCAATGTATCTTGATGGTCACACCTGCTTATGTTGGACCAGATCTTTGTTTTTGGAAAAATTCCCTTACTTGAGTTGTATTAGCATTCAAGGTTGTGGTTGAAGTGTGGGGTAGGGGCAAACAAAAGCCCCTCCAATGATGCTGAGTCAGGACTTGTGCCAGTTTGAATGTATTATGTCCCCCAAAATGCAGTTAACTTCGATGCAATCTTTTGTGGGCAGACATATTAGTTTTGATTAGATTGTAATTCTTTGAGTGTTTCCATGGAGATGCAAACCGTCCAACTGTAGGTGATAATTCTGATTGGATGATTTCCATGGAGGTGTAGCCCCGCCCATTCAGCATGGGCCTTGAACAGTTTACTGGAGCACTATATAAGCTCAGACAGGAGGGAGCTTGCTACAGCCAAGAGGGACACTGCAAAATGCAAAGGAGCAGAGAGAAGAATGCAATTTACAGAGACATTTTGGAGATGGCCTTTGAAAGCAGACTTTTGCTCCAGAGAAGCTAAGAGAGGACAAATGCCCCAAGAGCAACTGAGGGTGACATTTTGGAGAGAAGCTGAAGCCTAGAGAGGAACATCCTGGTAGAAGGCCATTTTGAAACTAGAACTCTGGAGCAGACACCAGCCATGTGCCTTCCCAGTTAACAGAGGTTTTCCGGACACCATTGGCCAACCTCCAGTGAAGTTACCCTTTGTTGATGGACACTTTATGGCCTTAAGATGGTAACTTTGTAACCAAATAAACCCCCTTTTATAAAAGCCAATCCATTTCTGGTGTTTCGCATTCCGGCAGCATTAGCAAACTAGAACAGGGCTCTTTGGTTGGTAGTGACAGAAACTCAACTCAAACCAACCTCAGTAAACATGGTGATCTGTTGGCTCATTTGGTAGAACTGTCAATGAGTCTACGTGTTTGGATTCAGGTGTTCAGATGAGCCTTCTGGACTCCACATTCTGCATCTTTTGGGTCTGCTGGTCTATTTTTGACTTTGTTCTCTTCTAGGCCTTCTCTAAGTGGTGATAAGGTGGTCCTCTGGTGGTGTTAGACCTACATTGTCTTTGGAAGATTGTATCATTATAAAAATATTTTTTCTTCCCTACTGGGCTTTTCCATATGGGAAGATTATAATTCTCACCCCCTGACTTCAGGCTTACCTGTTTAACTTGCTTTGGGCAATAAAATGTGATTGAAAATGAGGTATGGAATTACCGAGAAAAATCTTTATGGATTCTCTCATCATTCTGCTACCGCTATTTTCTGGGGCATGAAATTGGCCTCCACCAGCCAGGGAGGGGCTCCTTCTTCAACCCTCGTCTAGCAATGAAAAGGACATAGAGCAAATCCATAGCTTATTAGCAATGGACATGAATGCGTGTGAGTAACATGCCTTTGTTGAGTCATTTGTTAGTGCAGCAAAACTCAACCTAAGCTGACTGATGTAGGCCATTTCTGGTCTAGGTCCTAGAGAAGAGAGAACTCTTTTCCCAATGGCACAAGCCAAAGTTTCAGAAAGAAGCCTGGGTCACGTGCCCATCTTATCCAATTATGGTGACGGTGTGGGATGGGGTACTGTGATTGGTCATGACTGCGTCATGATCCCACCCCTTTCTTCTCATCCCACACCATATGGACTTGACAAAGTGTCCTTTGGGGTGGGGGAGGGGTTATTTTCAAAGGAAAGGATTCTTCAGAGGGAGATAAAGGGTGTTCAGTGTAGGGCTCTTCTCGTGTAGAGTGCTCTCTGGGTTACAGTGACATAAATTTGCGTAGGGATTAAGGAAACTCCAGGGAGGTTTTTATCCCTTTCTTCTTCTTTTTAATGGTATCTTTATTCATAATTGTCAAAAATTGGAAGAAACCAAGATGTCTTTCAATAGGTGAATGGATAAATAAACTACGATACCTCTGTACCATGGAATATTATTCAGTAACAAAAAGAAACGAGTTAACAAGCAATGAAAAGACAAGAAATAACCTTAAACGCATACTACTCAGTGAAAGAAGCCAGTCTGAAAAGGCCACATACTCTTTGATTCCAAGTATATGAAACTCTGGAAAAGACAAAACTATAGAAGCAGTAAAAAGGTCAATGGCTGCACAGGGTTCAGAGGGAGGAAAGGAAGGACAAACGGGTGGAGCTAAGGGCATTTTTAGGACAGTGAAACGATGATGACTGAGGCACAGCATGCATCTGCCAGAACCTACAGAACTTACAACACCACAGTGAACCCTAGCCTGGCGCCCAGTGGTCAGTAAAACACTCCGGGACCGCAAAGACGGCCCCAGGCGCAGGGCGTCCTGCCCAGATGTGAAGGCTCTGCCCGGGGGCGGGGGGCAGCCGCGCAAGGAGCCTGAGGAGCGCGCCTTACGCGCAGGCGCAGACCCGGCCGGGAGGAGAGCTGGCTGTGGGGCTTGCGGCGAGGTCCCCTTCCGCCCGGGCGACCGGCTCTCGATGCCGCGTGGGGCTCAGCAGAGCGGCGCGGAGGTTGGGCCCGGGCAGCAGGCTGGGTAGGAGGCCGCTGGGCCTGGTTTTCCGCGCGGGTGGATGGAGCTGCTGCGGCCATGGACGCCTGGGAGGAAGAGAGCGCCCGCCCGCCCGTCTCTTCCGCTTCTGAGGCCGAATGTGATGCTGTGGTTGGGTATTTAGAGGACATGGCCGTGGATGAGGAGTTCCAGCTATTTCAGGGAAGTTGAATGGACAAGTACTACCAGGAGTTTAAAGGCCCGGAAGAGAATAAACTCACTTACATGCCCATTTAAAAAAAAAATCGGCTTTATTAAGATATATTCACATACCATACAATCATCCATGGTGTACAATCAGGTGCTCACAGCACCATCTTACAGTTGTGCATTCATCACCCCAATCTATTTTTGAACATTTTCCTTACACCAGAAAGAATCAAAATAAGAATAAAAAATAAAAGTAAAAAAGAACACCCAAATCACCCCCCACATCCCACCCTATTTTTCATTTCATTTTTGTCCCCATTTTTCTACTCATCCATCCCTACGCTGTATAAAGGGAGTGTGATCCACAAGGTTTTCACAATCACATTGTCACCCCTTGAAAGCTACATTGTTATACAATCATCAAGAGTCAAAGCTACTGGGTCGGAATTTGATAGCTTCAGGTATTTAATTCTAGCTATTCCAGTACATTAAAACCTAAAAAGGGTTATCTATATAGTGCGTAAGAATGTCCACCAGAGTGACCTCTTGACTGCATTTGAAATTGCTCAGCCACTGAAGCTTTATTTTGTTTCATTTTGCGTCCCCCTTTTGGTCAAGAAGATGTTCTCAATCCCACGATGCTGGGTCCAGATTCATCCCAGATTCATCTCCAGAAGTCATATCCTGCGTTGCGAGGGAGATTTACTGTCAGGTTGCACGTAGGGGGCAGTATATTCAACAAATATATTTCCTTGGTAGAAAACTATATTGAGGAACAGCCGCGGGAGAGGATTCCAGGAATTAATGGGGCGGTTTTCACAACAGCGTCACAGCACCTTAAAGATGAAGCGGCTGGTGGCAATTTGACATGCTGTTCACATTTACAAATTTTCTGGCTTTTAAAGAAATGTTTCTGTACTACCGAGCAGGAAAAGAAGGCCAGGGACTGGGCTTAAAAAGTGGTCCAGTGGTGACTTCATTGTGCAAATCATCTTCCACACCAGCGTCCCAGAACACCCTGCGGCACTGGCTCCCACTTCCAAGCAGGGGGCTGGGTGAGGCTTGGCTAATGCTCACAGGAGGATACACCTCACCAACACTGACTGTCCTGCAGCTCTTCATTAATGGTAAGTATTGATGGGTCAAAATAAGATTCCCTGACCCTCCCAGGACTTGTTTCTCCTGAACCAGCTTCTTGTATTCAGTAAGCCTAGTGTTCTTTTTTTTTTTAATTCATTTTTATTGAGATATATTCACATACCATGCAGTCATATAAAGCATACATTCAGTTGTTCACTACCATTATATAGTTGTGCATTCATCACCAAAATTAATTTTTGAACAATTTCATTACCACACACAAAAATAATAAGAATAAAAAAGTGAAAAAGAACGATTAAAGTAAAAAAAGAACACTGGGTGTCTTTTTTTTTCTTTTGCTCCCATTTTCCCACTCATCCACACTGAACAAAGGGGAGTATGATCCACATGGCTTTCCCAATCACATTGTCACCCACTCATAAGCTACATTTTTATGCAATCAGCTTCAAGATTCAAGGGTTCTTGGTTGTAGTTTGATAGTTTCAGGTATTTACTGCTAGCTATTCCAATTCATTAAAACCTAAAAAGGTTGTCTATATTGTGCATAAGAGTGCCCACCAGGGTGACCTCTCAGCTCCTTTTGGAATATCTCAGCCACTGAAACTTATTTCATTTCCTTTCACATCCCCCTTTTGGCCAAGAAGATGTTCTCCATCCCATGATGCCAGGTCTAGATTCTTCCCTGGGAGTCATATTCTACGTTGCCAGGGAGATTCATTCCCCTGGGTGTCAGATCCCACGTAGCAGGGAGGGCAGTGATTTCATCTGCCAAGTTAAGCCTGGTGTTCTTAGAGCAGACATCTCTCTCTGCACTCAGGTGCTTCTGGGAGAAGCCCTTCCCCAAGCATATATGGTTTGTCAACAGTGTGGACTAACCCACCTTCACTACCCCTCTCTGTCCCGCAGTAGCACAGCAGGCTTTGCACGAATCTTCTGTGCATGCTCAGCTGTTTCGCTTGGGTCAGAGTTTCAGTGCTTCAGCCTGAGTGGTCCAGCTTGGTGGGTTTTTTTATTTGGGAGTGTTTTATCTAGGGAGTCACTACCCCTGTCTTGAGATTTCTGGAGCTCCTGTTGTTATAGCTCGTCTTGGCCATGACAATCAACTGAAAGAGATGCCTTTTACCTAAAAACTACATATGAAACTCAGCTTGTGTTTCCAGTCCTTCTATCACTGTCTTCTGCTGGTCTTGACGTAGTCCCACTGTGTTTCTAGAAAGCCTCTTTTAAGCATTATTTTTTGAAAAACTGTTTTTATAGATGAATTCTCAGGCTAACCTAGTGGGTCTAATCTTGGAATTTCCATGTTTACCCACTTAAATATCAAAGTATTATCTGCTGTGTCCTTTTTTTTTTTTCACAAATAAGGCTTTATTTTGTGTGAATTTTAAACAGATTCTTGGACTGGTGGCTCATAACCATCAGCTCGTTCCACTTTAGCACCTGTCTCATCTCCAGTTGCTTTTCCAGAACTACTACCTTCACCATGAAGCTCCATGAGTTTTCCCAATTCAAACTTGGGCTTCTTCAGCATTTTTACTTTTCTAACAAAAATGTCATGGAGAGGATAGATAGATTGGCAAGCCTTTTCTATGTCTTTACCAATGCTGTCTGGAATCAATTTATTGACCACTTCTTTCAAGTCATTTGTCTGCACCTCTTGGGTCATGATTTCCATCATCTTTTTCCGGATTTGGTGGACCTGTTGGTGCTGAGCGTAAGAGGTCTTCCGAATCTGATTGTTGCGTTTTTTGGTAAAACCAACACAGAAAAGACGAAGCAAATAACCATCGGTAGTTTTGACATTGACATGAGCTTCAATCATGGTCTGCCATTTTTTGACCATGGAACACATTTTGTCACGGGTAAGATCCATGCCATGGAATTTGGTTAGGCAGTTTTTGCCCTGCACATCCTCAGTAATTAGCTTGAATTTTCTAAATGCAACTTCATCATTCTGCAGATCAGCAAGGCTCACTTCAAAAACACGACCCTTAAGGCCATCAGATGCAATTTTGTTTCCTTGAGTCCTTGTAACCAGTGTTTTCCCAATATTTCTTATATTAAACATTGCTGGTGCTTTCACATCATACCAATCTTTCTTAGAAAATGGATCAACCACTTTCTTCTTGGCTCCTTTTTTGCCACCTTTTGTAAGGCGCTTGTTTTTGCCAACCGCCATGGTGCTGCTCAGAGAGCCAAAAGGGTGTTGTGTGCTTTTTAGATGTTATTGCTATGAAGGTAAAATGCTTTCTACATTGATGTTCCTAACTTAATGGACACCATTGAATGTGAGCTTGTGCTGAACGTAGACTGAGGTATCCTTTACTTATAGCATGTGAAGTGTGTTTGTGCAGGTTTGCTTAAAATCCTTTCTGTATAAATCATTTCATTAGTTTTTCTGTTAGGGTGGGTGTGAGTTTAGTAAAAACCATGGCTTTGCAAACTCTGCAATCTGTAATTCCTTCTTCATATCAAATCTCTCCCACCAAGCTGGTGTTCCACTGCTCTAGCTCAGCATGAGTAGGAGGTAGCAAACAACTTTCATGGTCACCTGTTTGGCTTTGATTTAGTAAAATGTTTGGCATAATATTACTGATGAGAAACTACATATGTCGTGTCCCTTAGACCTCTTCGTTCTTTCCTTTCTTCCCTCTTCTGCAAGACTGGAGCAGGCCAAACCCAGATCCAAACTCCCCGTGCCAAGACAACACACCTGAGTGGCCAGCTAGCTCATCTTTGCACCAGAGGTCAGTCCTCTCCTTCTGAAGTTCATTTTTCTTAGTACTCCTTTCCTGGATTGGGATAGGTCTGACTGAAGTCTGGTGCCACTAAAGAATTGCAAGGACTCCAGAGGGACCTCAGTTTGAGGTCAGAAGGATCCTGTAGTAGAACCCTTGAACCCAGGGCATGAATGTTAGTTGGAAAGGACTGGTCCAGGCAGAGTGTGAGACAGGGTGAAAGAGCCTTCAAAACCTAGCCTGCCTGTTCCCCTCATCATGGCTTGGGAACTACATCTCAGCACGAGGAATGAAGTAGAAGAGCCCAAACCTGAGGGGCTGTTGCTTGTAGAGAGAAGCAGCTCAGGGTGTTAGTTAAGAGCACAGCACTGAAACAAAACTATCTGTGTTCAAATACGAGATCTACCTCTTGCTTTCTGTGTGAACTTGGACAAATGTTTCAGCCTCTCTGTGACTGAGTTTAATTATCTATGAGATGATACAATAATTATATCTACTTTAGACGGTTATTGAGAGGATTAAAGCAGTGCCAAAAGACAATCAAAGCCACCTGGGCATTTGTTATGATTATAGGCTGTCTTGGGCCAGTGGCCTAATGAGATTCTCCATTCTCTTTCCTTCATTTGGAAACAGATATGGTCTCACTAAGTTTGTAAGGTATTTTGTTTTAACAAGCAATACATTCACTTGGTTCCAAATTCAAAAGCTACAGATTCTCAATGGTGAAAGATTAAAGCTTTCCTCCTGAGATCAGGAACAAGACAAGGATGGCTGCTTTCACCACTACAATTAAACATTGTACTAGAAGTTCTAGCTAGAGCCAAGTCGACAAGAAAAAGATTAAAAAAGCATCTAAATTGGAAAGGAAGGAGTGAAAGTATCTTTATTCTCAGATGCCATGATCCTATTATATATAGAAATTACCAAGGAATCCATAAGAAAGTTACCAGAGCTAATAAATAAATTGAGCAAAATTGCAGGGTGCAAGATCAATGCACAGAAATCAATGTGTTTCTGTCACTAGCAATGAACTATCTAAAGACGAAATCAAGAAAACAATTCCATTTACAATAGCATATAAAAGAATAAAATATCTAGTTATAAATTCAACCAAGGAGGTGAGAGACTTGTACACTGAAAACTACAAAACACCACTGGAAGAAATTGAAGAAGACCTACATAAAAGGAAGACATCCATGCACATGGATTGGAAGACTTAATATTGTTAAAGTATCGATACCACGTGAAACAATTTATAGATTCAATGCAACCCCAATCAAAATTTCAGCAGTCTTTTGTTGCAGAAATGGAAAAATTGATCCTCAAATTCATACGGAATTGCAAGGGGCCCCAAATAGCTAAAACAACATTGAAAAAGAAGAATAAGGTTGGAGGACTCACACTTCCCGATTTTATAACTTACTACAAAGCTACAGTAATCAAAACATCATGGTGCTGGCACAAGAACAGCCATATAGACCAAAAGAATTGAATTGAGAATCCAGAAGTAAACCCACATATCTGTGGCCCAAAGATTTTTTACAATGGTGCCAAATATATCCTAAAGGAAAAGAACAGTCTCTTCAATGAATGGTTCTGGGAAAACTGGATATCTACATGCAAAAGAACGAAGTTGAACCCCTACCTCATACCATATACAAAAATCAACTCAAAATGGATCATGGGCCTAAATAGAAGGGCTAAAACTACAAGATTCTTAGAAGATAACATAGGGACACATATTCATGATCTTGAATTTTTCAATGGATTCTTAGATGTGACACCAATAGCACAAGCAACAAAAGAAAAAAACAGATAATTTGGATTTCATAAAAATTTAAAAACTTTTGACTATTAAAGGACATTATCAAGAAAGTGAAAAGACAATCTGTAGAATGGAGAAAAGAGTTGCAAATCATGAGTTGCAAGTGATTAATATCCAAAATATATAAAGAACTTCTACAACTTTATAAATATATAAAGAATTCCTACAACTCAACAATGAAAAGACAAACAACGTAATTAAAAATAAGCAAAGGCCTTGAACTGACACTTTTACAAAGAAAATATACAAATGGCCCGTAAGCACATGGAAATATGCTTAAAGTCATTAGCCATTAGGGGAGTGAAAATCAAAACATAAACAAGATACCAGTTCACACTCACAAGGATGGCTATCATTTAAAAAATGAAAAAATTATAAGCATTGGAAAGAATGCAAATAAATTGGAACCCTAAAGCCTTGCCGTGGGAATGTAAAATGGGGGAAGCAGTATGGAAGTTCCTGAAAAAGTTAGATATAAATCACCATACGACCCAGCAATTCCATTCTTTGATATTGTTCTAGTTTCCTAATGCTTTTGGGGTATAACATACCAGAAATGGATTGGCTTTTCTAAAGGGGGTTTATCTGATTACACAGTTACAGTCTTAAGGCCATACAGTGTCCAAGGTAATGCATCAACAATTGGGTACCTTCACTGGAGGATGGCCAGTGGTGTCTGGAAAGCCTCTGTTAGCTGGGAAGGCACATGGCTGGTGTCTGCTCCAAAGCTCTGCTTTCAAAATGGCTTTCTCGCAGGACATTCCTCTCTAGGCTTCAGCTTCTCTCCAAAATGTCACTCACAGTTGCTCTTGGGGCATTTGTCCTCTCTTAGATTCTCTGGAGCAAAAGTCTGCTTGCAAAGGCCATCTCCCAAATGTCTCTGTAAGCTGAAGCTCTTCTCTCAGTTCCTGTGCATTCTTCAAAGTGTCCCTCTTGACTGCAGCAAGCTTGCTACTTCTGTCTGAGCTTATATAGTGCTCTAGTAAACTAATCAAGGCCCATGCTGAATGGTTGGGGCCACACCTCCATGGAAATTAACTAATCACAGTTATCACCTACAGTTGGGTGGGGCGCATTTCCATGGAAACAACCTAATCCAAACATTCCAACTTAATCCTCACTAATATGTCTGCCCCATAAAATTGCATCAAAGATTATGGCTTTTTTCTGGGGGACATAATACATTCAAACCAGCACAGGTATATACCTAAAGAAACTGAACACAGGAACTCAAAACAGATACTTGTTTTCATAACAATGTCCATAGCAGCATTATTCACAATAGCTAAAGGGTGGAAACAAACCAAGTGTCCATCAGCAGATAAATGGATAAAATATGGTGCATACACACAATGGAATATTACTCAGCTATATAAAGGAATGACATTCTGATACATGCTACAGTATGGATGAACTGAAAACATTATGTTGAGTAAAGTAAGAAAGGCACGTAAGAACAAATTCTGCATGATATCATTTATATGAAATATCTAGAAAGAGCAAACTTGTAGAGTCATAAAGTAGATTAGAGGTTACCAGAGGATACAGGGGGTGGAGGGAAGATGAGTGGTTGCTTGGTGGGTATAGAGCATTTGTGAATTTTAGAAATTTCAAAATAAAATTTAAAAAAAGAAGTATTAGAAGATGTAGACCAGTCATTTAAGATTATCATGAAAAGTACACCAAAAGAAAAAAAAAGGAAGCTATTATAATGTGAAAACAACATAGTAAATTGTTAAAACAACTGTAAAAGTTTTAGGTGTGAAAAAGTATAATAGAATAAAAATCACATTGATGGGATAAATAGTGGGAGAAATTCAACTGAAAAAAAAAATTAGTAAGTTGGAAGACACACTGAAGAACTCCCAGAAGAAAAGATGGAAGGATAAAGAAATTGAAAATACAGCCAATAAGTCAAGGATAGGAGAAGTGCCCAAATAGAGATAATAAATGTTCCACAAAGAGAGAAAAATAAAATAGAGGAGAGAATAGTTATAGTTAAAGAAATAAAAGAGAAAAGTTCTCAGAATTAAGAGATGGAGAGGGTCTTTAATGTCCTACAAGGAGAAAGAAGGAAGAACCCGCTTTAGACATAATATAATAATGTCTAAAAGTATCAAAGGCAATAAGAAAATTCTAAAAGAGTCCAGAGAGAAAGGCTGACATCAGATTTATTAACCGAAAGGCTGGATGCAAAAGACATTGGGGTGATATTATTTAAAATATTGAAGGGAACAAAGTTGAGCTTAAAATTTCATACACAGCTAAATTTTATTCAAAAGTGATGGTATAATAACATTATTCTCAAGCATTCCAGGCTTCAGAAGATTTGCCACACGAGTACCCACATTCTAAACATTTTTGGAGGAAGTATTCAAATAAGAGAAAAGGTATGGAAAGCAAGGTTGATGCGACATCTTGGTGAAGGAGAGGACAAGTCTATCAAAGTAACTGAGCATGCTGAAGTTCTTGTTTTTTTAGGGAGAAGACAGGGAAGGTTATTGAAACTTTTAAAAAGACAGTGAAGACTAAAACGGACACATGTAAAAAGCATAAATATTGAAATAAGGTATTAGAAACAAATCCACAAACATAAATAATCACAATAAATGTAACTGGGGTGGGGCAAAGAGAGTGCTATGTTCTCACCAAACCGTTAAATTTCCTGAACACACAGCCCCTGTGCACCCGGGAGAGTGTGGTCTAGTTCTTGCCAATGGAACGTGAGTAGAGATGGCATGTTGCTGCTGGGGGAAGAAAAGCTACAAATGGATATCAGGTGAAATTCTTGATCTAGCCCATCCTCCTACCATCAGTTCCCCTCAATGGAAGGAAAAACTGCTTAAAAAAATCTGCAATTCTTACAGAGTTTGCTGTTTCCTGTTCTATTTTTTTTGTTTGATTTTCTTCTTTTTTTTCCCCTCAGTCTATAAATTACATACATGTAAATAGGCACAGATGTTGAGCGAACACTTAAAGAATTTTTACATTTGTACATACCATGCAAATCCACTCAGAAAGTTTCCAGAGCTCTGGAAGGCTCTTTCATGTCCCGTTCAATCACTATAACTTCAGAAGTAACCACTGTTCTGACATCCATAAATTTGGTTGGCTTGTTTTTTTTTTTTTCATTTCAGGAAAACATTCTCTTATTTTATTTTCATCTCAGCAAATGTTCTCCTTTGGCACCTGACTGGCTTCAAATGAAAGACCTCAGGCAGACATGACTTGGAGAGGGTCAGATTCTAGGGCCCGGAGGCCCACTTGCATGCTTCACATTTGCACGTCTCAGTGCACCAGCCCCCTCTCTCTGATCCCACAGAACCTGAGTTCCTCTCCGGTGTGCGAACAGTGGGTTGGCTTGTTTTTGAAATTCATTTAAATGGAAGCATAGAATATATTTGCTTCTGTATCTGTCTTCTATCTGTGAGATTCACCCACATTCTTGCAGGATTGGTAGCTTGTTCTTTTTTAATGTCATTATATGAACAGGCAACTGTTTACTTATCTAGTCTCCTGTTGATGGACATTTGGGTTGTTTCCGGTATTTGGCTATTTTGACCAAGTGTGTTGTGAACATTCTAGTACTTAGTTTTCAGTCAAATCTGTGCCCATTATTCTTGGGGACATACCAAGTGGTATTTTGCTTTGTCATAGGGTACCTTTCTTTAATTTTAGTAAACTGCCAGTTTTCCAAGGAGATTGCACTGCTTTATAGTCCCGATAGCATTCGATGAAAGTTCTAATTGCTCCACATCAATGCCAACCCTTGGAATTGTTTGGCCTTTCCATTTTAACCCTTCTGGGGGTGTGGAGTGGCATTTCATGTTCACAGTGAAATTCAGCACCTTTGGACATGTTTTCCCATTTGAACATCCTTTTCTGTAAAGTTGCTGTTCATATTTTCTGCTCGAGTATTTATTGAATTGTGATGCACTCGTTGATCTGTAGAAGTTACTTTTATATTCTAATGACAAGTCCTTTATATTTTGGGGGGGAAAAATGTGTGTGTGAATATACTCATCTCCTAGTTGGAGGCTCACCTTGTTATCCTCTTACTGGTATATTTGATGAATTTTAAGTCATTAAGTTTAAAGAAGTCCACTTAATTATTTTTTTTATGTTTAGTGCTTTTAATGCCATGTTAAAGAAACCTTTGCCTCTGCCAAGGTTCTTAAGATATTCCCTTATGTTTTCTTCTGAAAACTTTGCCTTTCAAATTAAATCTCTGATGTGATTTGAGTTTGTTTTGTGGAATTTATTCTGTCATGAGGTAGGGGTCAAAGTTCATTTATACCACACAGATGTCCCATTGACCCAGCACCTACCACTGGAAAGACCCTCCTTTCCCTACTGAATTGTAGTAGTGATTTTTTGTAAATCAAGTGATGGTGTATGCATTCGTGTATTTCTGGATTTCATCTTATTCCATTGGTTTATTTGTCTATTCTGGCACCAGTACCACGCTCTTTGACTATTGTGCCTTATATTCAATCTTTAAATTGAATACTTCATGATTTCTTTGTCTACTCTATTTTTTCCATTTCCATAACATTTTTCTGTCCAAAAGAACCTTTTAAACTTTTAAAACAGCCTTTTATGCTTTCTTATTAGATGCCTTTGGAGCAGTACTTTCTGAGCTGGAGTTTTATGACTCTTTTGAGCTTTCTGGAGCCCCGGCCTCTGGCCTTCAGCTTTCGGGGCAGGAACTTTCTGGGCTGAAGTCTTCTTGCCCAGAGAGATCATTCATTCTCTCTCTCACTCTCTCTCTTAGAACCTTAGCCGCAGGTGCTTTTGGGGAGAAGCTTTCAGGAAGGCTGCCTATTGAAGCTTCTTAAACACATGCTTAATTATTCTGATCCACATTTTCTTTGCCTTCATGATATTAAAATGATCAAAATCTGTTATCTTGGCTTTCTGTTCTCTGGCTTCAATCATCCTGATGCATCTTGCAGCTGCCCATTTTGTACTGATACCTGCCTTCTGCCAGACTTGCTGGACATTCTTCTGCGGGGAATGCCTGGGAACTTCAGGATGAAGTCAGTGAGCTGCATGAGAAAGGCACAGCCTGTCTCCTTCCTGAAGTGCAAGGTCCATCAACCAAAGCCCTTATCTGATCAATATAACTCCAGTCGTGACCAGCTTCCTGGCATGAGGGCTGAAAGAGATGTAGGCCACCAGCCAACCTCCGTAAAGCGCCTCAACAACTTGGTGGTGGCATTATGAGAGAAGCCATTTCCATCATATTTTGGAATAGTGTGTCAATTTCTATAAAAATACCTCCCTGGATTTTGATTAAGATTTCATTCAGTCTATACATCAGTTTAGGGAGAACTGAAATCTTAACAGTCTCTAATCTTTTTTTTTTATTAATAAATTTTATTTTGAAATAAGTTCAATTGTACAGGAACGGTTGCTAAAACAGTACAAATCCCATACATACAACTCCATAATACCCTGACCCCTCTCCCCCGATAACCCCAATCCATCACCCTTAAGATCCTGTCACACCACCGTCTCTTCCCCTCCCTCCCTCCCTCCCTAACATCCATATATATAGCCCAAATCTTCCCATTCCACCCCTCTCTAGCATTCCATTAGTGTGATTAATCACATTTAGAATGTTGCAATGCTATTACCTTCCCACCATCCATTTCTAGAAGTTTCCCTTCACTCCAAACAAAAATCCTCCTCTCATTTCTTAACTCCCCATTGCCCCTTGCTCCACTTCTGGGAAACTGTACTCTACTTTTCATCTCTTGGGTCATATTCTCTGATACTTTCTTTGTGTTTACCATGGGGCTTAAATTTAACATCTTAAATCTATAACAATCTTGTTTTTCTTTGATACCAACTTAACTTCAATAGGACATGTAAACTGTGTTCCTGTACTCCTCCATTCCCCCACCTTTACATAATTCTT
>PVKY010004286.1:0-19583 GCA_004027775.1 Bradypus variegatus
AATGGTATGGGATGGGGGGATGGTTTGGGTGTTCTTTTTTCATTTTTAGTTTTTTGTTCTTGTTCTGATTCTTTCTGATGTGGGGAAAATGTTCAGAAATAGATAGTGGTGGTGAATGCATAACTAGATGATCATACTGTGAACGGCTCACTGTATACCATGGATGATTGTATGTTATGTGATTGTGTTTGAATGAAACTGAATTAAAAAAATAAAAAATGTAAAAAAAAAATGTAAAAAAAAGGAACATGCAAAGATTAAGAATGAGTTCTTAATATGACTGCCAAAAAAGAAAAAAAAATTAATAGATGTGTCAGAATATAGAGTTAAGGAAGTCGCCCCAGAAAACAGAATGACAACAACGAAAAAAGAGATGAAAATTTGGAAAGAAAAGACACTAAAATTATGTCAATTCACTAAGTCCAAATGCAACAAATAATAAGAGTTTCAGGAAGAGAAAACAAGAGAAAAAGCAGGGAAAGGGTTAGACTATCAAAGATTAGAGTGGGGAGAAAGTGACTGCATCAAATTCCTCACACAGCTGCTTAGCCTGAAAGGCTATGAAGATATCTTGACCACTTGTGTTTTCTTGTTTGTTTTTTTAACCTTCCTACCCTCTAAGAGCCTCCAAGTTTTACTACAACTTTTCCCCAAAGCCAGTACCTACCTGGGGAGGTTGTTTTCGGTAGAAGTGCTTAAGCTGTTCATAGGGCAGAGGGAGTTGCTGGCGTTGGTACATAATATGCTTTAGAAGTTCACAAGTAAACTGACAGCAGCCTTCCTGGCTCACAGGCCCAGGAAACACCACTGGCACCATGCAGACTCTGGGGCAAAAGGACTCGGAAGGGTTGGGAGGTCCTTGGACAGAGGTAGTCTGAAGTAGTTCCATCTTTGGAGCATGAATTTCCTCTGACTTCTCGAGCCAGTCCAAATCTGCTATGTAGACAGAGGGACAAGGGAGAAAAAGGAAAAGCTTAAATGTCAAAGCCAGTCTTCTTATTCCTTTAAGGCCATGATATCAGCCACTACTGCGAAGGGAGCCCCGCGACACACGCACATTCTCTCCGCAAACTCCTGTGCGGGCTGTGGCTGAGAGAGAGTCCTGATCCCTCTCGCCTATAATGTGGGATTCTTTCGGAGGCAGTGACTGGGTTCCACCCAGAAAACGGCGATCTGGGGAAATGACTCGAAGGAAACTGTAGTCGAGTGGGAAAAGGCAAGAGGAAGACAGGAGCGAATCAACGGGAGCTGGGGCCGTGGGGGTGACGGAGCCAGGGTGGGGCTGGACGCGGGGAAGCGGATGACAGCAGAGACAAGCCGGAGAAAAGGCCAAAGGATTAGGTGTATGGAGGGAGCGGCGATAGAGAACAAGCAGGTCCTCGAGGATTCCCGAGCCCCGGACCCCATGCCTTACCAGGCACTGCAGCCGGGGAAAGCACTTCCGTCTCTGACGCTGCCATCACAACCTCCTCTTTCCTCGCTATGCAATTTGAATGGGCGCCCCGCGGGGCATCATGGGAAGTCCGCGCCTCCACTTCCGGAAAGGCCGGGCCGTAAGGGGGAGTGGCGCTGCGGCGTTGTGGGGCAGGATGGGCACGGGTGGGATTTGAGCCCTGTCCTTCTCCCTTAACAGCCTCGCGCGGGCACACCGAGCCCTTCCCCACCTTGGCAGCCCAGGCACCCTCAGTCCAAAGGACACCCACCTTCACGTATCTATTCATTACGTGGGTTTTTGATTCACACTATGCGCCTACTTCATGCTAGGCTCTGTCCTAGGTGCTGGAAACGCAATAACCAACTGTGTTTTCTAGAACTTATGAATAACTTACTGTGTGGTTAAGCGTACACAGACTGTAGAAGTGAGTAGAGATACCTAACCCAAGTGGAAAGGGAGGCTGGTCCTAGAGAAAGTGGTGAGGAAACTATGACATGTAGAATGAATAAGGTCAGGTAAAGAGGAGGGTCTAATACTCCAGGAGACCTTGAGAAACAAGAACATCCTGTGTTCAAGGGGTGGAACGAGCTTAGATTATAAAGAGTTAAAGCTGGAGTGGACAAACAAGAGCCAGATCACACATGGCCTTTTAGGCCATGTCAAAGAGTTTGAACTTGATCCTGAGGGGAATGGGGAAGCTTTGAAAAGTTTTAAGTAGGGGAGTGACATGATTACATTTACATTTTCTAAATTTAATCTCCACACTAGCTGCAGTGTAGAGATTGGATTACAGGGAGAATAAGAGAAGAGGCAAGGATACCAGTTGGAAGGAGTGACTGCTACTACCCAAGTGCATGGTGAAAGAGGTCAGTACTAGAATAGTCACAGTGGGGTGGAGGGAATTGGGTGAACCCTAGAAATATTTAGCTGGATAAGATCATCAAGAGAGGGTGTGTGGAGTGAAGATGTGTAGAGCCAGGATTTTAAAGACACTAATGTTTAGGGATTAGCAGAAAGCCAGAAAAACTTGAGACTGAGGAGTTGCCAGAGAAATATAAAGAAAAATAGGGAAGTGTCAGATCATGGAAGCCAAGAAAAGGGAGTCAAAACATACAATGAAAGTACAATGATTAAAGTCGTGTGGTATTGGCTCAGGAATAAACAAACAAATCAATAAAACAGAAGGGAGTCTAGAAACAGACTCATGGATATGTGGATCTTAGGATATGATGAAGGTTGCATTTCAAAGCAAATAACTCAAGACACTTGCCTATCTATTTAGAAAAAAAAATAAAGTTACTTAAGTTACTTCCTACAACACACTCTAAAGATGAATTCCCAATGGATTAATGATCTAAACATGAAACAAACCCTTAAAACTGATATAAGAAAATGCTGGAGAATAATTTATAATCTAGGAGTGGAGTTGGCCTAGACATGACACAAAAACAAGAAAGCATAAGGAAAATATTGCTAGGTCTGAGTTTAAGACCTATGTTAAGGTGCTATACACAAAATTGAATGAGTAACTAAACACTAGGAAAAATGTTTGCAAAGGGTTAATACCCATGATCTATCTATCCATGTGTACGTATATTATATAAAACCTCATTATATGTGTGCATGTATGTATCCCACAGCCAAACACCTCATAGGCAACTCCTCCAAGAAACTAAACACATACACCACCTTCCATCTCCCAGGACCATGACCTCCTCCTGGACAGACATCCTTGTTCAGCTTATTCCTCTTCCTGCCTTCACTCCTGTCTGCTGTAGGATAGGTTGTTCAAGAATGGGATATCATAATGGGTTATCCCCTCCTATTTCTTAAAAGATGGTCTTCGCTTAGGAGACATGGGGATTGGGGTGGATGGGGTAAAATTGTGTTTGGGGGTTGGTTAAAGGATCCATGTAGATGAAGGGACAATTGTTATCAGGCAAGTGCAGAAGGCCATGGTTATCAGGAGGGCCCAGATGGGGGAAGAGAGGATATTGGGGGAATGGCCTTAGGGCTCCCTTCCAATCCCCACACATTTCGAGATCTCTCACTGAATTCTCCAGTCTGTTTCTGAGCAGCAGTTGCCCTGGTGGGGGTGAGCCCCTGGCTAGGGTTCACCTCTGCAGCATAGCCCTTCCCTCAGCTGCACAGGGTTAAAAAGAGAGGTCACTGATGTGCTTTTAAACAATTGAAGATCCTTATAATTGGCGGGGTCTGCCAGGTCCTTTTGCAGATTTTGCTCCCTACACTCTCACCACTCTAGGGGACTTATGCCATGTAGATAGCAACTACACGAACAGCCACTTGCCTTGTGAACTTGTGGGGAGCCATGGATTCCAGCAAGTGTGGACCCCTGCAGGCATCACCAGAGGTAAGTCACTGCTGGTGCTTCCTGTTTTCCAAAGAAAACTGAAGTCTGAAGGAAGAGTTATGTATGAGGTATGTATGAGCAGCTCAATGTTTGTGAAGGAAGGTGAAGTGGACATATGGTTATGGTGTGTAGTGACTCATGAGACAGCTATGGGGCTAAGAATTTAACCCTGGCGTCTTGACTCCCAGCCCAGCAATGTTAACTGCTTCTCGACCCTGCTTTTCTGGTGACTTGTGCACTGGTTTATGTCTTTGAATGTGTTCACTGTTTGCTGACTGCAAGAGCCCTAAAAAAGCAGAAGAGGAAGAGAAAGCTTGGCAAGAAAGCCAAAAGTCAACCATCACCTGGGGCCCTTGGCCAAGTTTCTATTCCCGGTCACTTCCCCCCCTACGCGCACCCTACCCCCTCGCCCTCACCCAGGGTGATGTAACTGGAGCTCCAGTCCCGCCCCAGGTAGGGGCCAGCCTATAGTCCTGACTTGTAGTAAAACCAAACTCGGTTCTCCCGGATTGGTTCTGTTTCAAAACAAAGTGTGGGGGCTGGCGGGGGTGCGGGGGACGGATACTCGCTGCTGGCATCCTTGTAGCCCTCAGGCATCAGTGCTGTTTTATGGTGTCAGGCCTCGTGTCGGGGCCACCGCGGGGCCTCGGGCTGCTGAAACCAGCCCCCGGACTGTGCCAGCCCCGGTAATAAAGCAGTGATTACTGTGTAAAGGTGGCATAATCATCGCAACAATAACAGCAGTAATTAAGCTAACCACCAACCGTCCCTGGCCTGGCGTTCGCCCTGACTCATCCCGACAACAAGCCGGCCATCGGGGAGTCAGCAGGCTGGAGGAAGCAGTCACCCGGAATTCTGCAGTTCTCCAAGTCCAAAACCTGTTGTCCGGGATCCGCAGGTGCCAGACCCAGGGCAGCCCTTCGCCGTTGGTGGTCGAACCCTCTAAACTCCTCCCAAGGCCCCAGCAAATGATCCACTCAGAAAGGGGGACTGGAAACCAGACTACAACTCCCTTGGGCCTTTGCGCGCTAAGGCGCGCTTCTTGCCTTGAGCTCCGAAGCCACCCGCAGCCCCTTACGTCGCGATGTCTCCTGGGAGTTGTAGGGCGGCGACGTGCACTTTTGAGCAAGGTCCCAGGCTTGAAGACTCTATATCCCGTGGTGCCCCGCGGCTGTTTCTGACGCTACCCGGAGGCCCGGGGAGGTGAGGGGCGTGGCCTGAGCAAAGCCACACCCCGCTCTCTGGCTGGTCCGACGCTGCGGGGGCAGTAGAGGCGGCGGTGGCGGTGTTGGTGGCGGTGACGGGGGGAGGGGCCGGGGGGGGCTGGTGGCAGTGGCGGATGGACTCGCGGGTATCGGAGCTGTTCGGCGGCTGCTGCCGGCCCGGCGGGGGTCCGTCTGTGGGCGGAACCCTCAAGACTAGGGGGGCCGGCGGCAGCAGCGGCTGCGGGGGCCCGAAGGGGAAAAAGAAGAACGGAAGGAACAGAGGGGGCAAAGCCAACAACCCTCCTTACCTGCCCCCCGAGGTGAGCACCTGGGAAGTAGCGGGATGAGAGGAAACCACTCCTTCCGGTCCCGGGACCCCAAGGAGGAGGGTCAGAGGGAATGAATCCCCCCTTCCGGTGTCAAGACTCCAGGGGAAAGGGGAGGGCAGATCCCCTCCTTCCGGTCCCGGGACCCTAGGGAGGAGGGACAGAGAGACTGGACCTTCCCTCCAGTGTCAGGACCCTATGGAGGAACGGTGGGGAGGGAGGACCGGTTCCTTCTGATCTAGATACCCATCTGGGGGAGAAGCGGGGAAAGGGATCCCATCTCCTATTCCCTTGGGAAGAGCAGAGTAGAACACCCTGGCCCTCTCCCTTTGCTGCGACAGAGGAAGGGGTTCTGTATCCTGCGATGCAGTCAGACTAACCACCTTCAGAGAAAGCAGGCAGATTAATCACCATTTCTCCCAAATTTGTTCCACAGGGAGGAGGGAAGTACCCTGGAAAAGGGTAATATGTTTCCTCTCTCCGCCCATTACACATACACACACATACAACCAGAGGAATAGGGGGAGTCCCCTCACCCTTTCCCTGACCAGTGATGGTGTGGGGACAAAGAAGAGTGCCTCCACACACCTGTGCCATCAGACCCTGACAGAGAACAACTGCTACCGTCTCCCTCTTAGGAAAGGAGGACCTAGGAGAAGAGCCTAAACTAGTTACCAAACTTTAGCTTGCATCAGAATTACCTGGATTGCTGGAACCCACCCCTAGACTTTCTGATTCAGTAGGTCGGGGCGTGCCTGAGAATTTACATTTCTTACAGGTTCCCAGGTGATGCTGTTTCAGGTCCTGGGACCAAGTTTGAGAATCACTGACCTAGATCATCATTTGTGAAGGCACCATCTTATTCTTTAGGGCCTGGGGGCCAGAGGGCTGAAAAGGGATGGAATGATGTCAGGAAAGGAAAAGGAAAAATAAAATGCCCAGGGAGGAGTGATGCACATATTCAGGAAAGACCGAATAGATAAATTCATAGAGCCAGAAAATGATTAGTGGTTGCCATGGCCTGGGGGAGTGGGAAATAAGGAGTGATTGCTAATGGGTATGAGGTTTCTTTTTCGGAGGTGATGAAAATGTTCTGGAATTAGATAGTGGTAATGGTTGTACAACCTTGTAATTATACTAAAAACCATTGAGTTATATACTTTAAAAGAGTGAATTTTATATCTCAGTTTTTCAAAATGCACCCCTCCCCCCAAAAAAGGAAAAGAAATGCAGAACAGAGGCAAAGATCTGGCCCCAGACTCTTATGGAGGTAAAGCAAAGAAAGGAGAGGGGTTTAGACTTTCATCTTGACCTTTGGGGTCATTCTCCTTTGAATGGATCTTAGGGAAGAAGGAGGTTCCTGGGTCACAGGGCCTAAACCCTTTCCCCCTTCATCTCACCATATCTCCACCCAAGAGGGGAAGGGTCAGACAAGATGCTATGGTGCTGGATCCTCTGATATAGTGAGGAGGTAGAAGAGATGTGGAGTGGAGTCAAGATTTTACCTCAACTGAGGCATAAGGGTTAGGGGGCAGGAGGTAAAAGCCATAGTGAGCCTGGTTTATGGAGACTCTCCCCTCCATTGTTTTCTGAGTGTCTTCTGTTCATCTCAGCCCCAGCTTCCAGGAGCCCTGCTCCTCTTTCACCTGAGCTCCTCTTTCATTGGACTTGTAGTGACCAGTGCTGAGTTCCCCCTTTGGCCCTGGTCCAGAACCTCTTGCAGCCTCTTACTCTTGATGACATCAACTGAGAGGGGTGGGCAGGAAGGAAGTAGTGTCTCCCAGACCAGTGGTAAAGAAAGGCCTCAGCAGCCTGGGCGCAGAGGAGACGTAGACTCTTGGGGAAAGCAGTCTGAGGCCCTGGGAAAAAGAAAGGAGTAATTTTGGATCTGGTAATAATGTGCTGCCGGTGGTCAAAGAAAGGAGGAAATTGGGCTCCTATTGCTGGCTTAATCAGTGATTCACTGTGTCCTGGAGAGGCCACATCCCTTGCTCAATAGAGGACTTCTCTGCCACTTACCTTTGACAGGCACTCACTTAGACAGGTGTCTTTTTGCTGTCTCAAGATCACTGCTTGGGCCCCAGGGAATCAGAGGGAAATAGGGGCTTAGTCTAGATGATGTGTGGTAACTGCCACCTGTTTCTTTTCAGGCTGAAGATGGAAACATCGAATATAAAGTGAGTTTTAGGTTGGAGTGGGACAGGGAGATGGGGGAGGTTATCCTTGCCAGCGTGGGATGATTTCTCTGAGATCCTTCCAAAGTTCATGATCTTTAGCAATTTAGGGATGTGGTTCAGGGAAGGGCTCTATACCTCATTCTGATGGAGGGAGACTCACTCTTAGAGGGAGTCAGGATGAGGAAGTTTTGGTGGGAAAGGAAGGTCCTGGTCCTTTAACCAGACAGGGCGGGTAGTATATGGGGTTGGGAAGAACACTTCTGAATACATCTTCTCATGATACCCCTCCCACCCTAAGCTGAAACTGGTGAATCCATCCCAGTACCGCTTTGAGCACCTGGTGACACAGATGAAGTGGCGTCTCCAGGAGGGCCGCGGTGAGGCTGTCTACCAGATAGGGGTGGAAGACAATGGGTTGCTGGTGGGGCTAGCTGAGGAGGAGATGCGGGCCTCCCTCAAGACCCTACACCGGATGGCAGAGAAGTATGCTTCCCCTCCCCACTCAGTTCTCCCTTACATATCTCTGGGGAGCACCCAGGCATACACAGTTTCCTAAGGCCTGAGGGACCGAAGTGGGACTTTATCCTTTGGCTGCCTTCTCTTTGCAAAGGGCTGAAGTGGGGAGGGTTAGTGTTCTGGGCTTCATCTCATTGGACCTAAGCTTTTTTGATTCCTGATTTAAGACTTTTTTGTTTTGTTTTTATTCTTTTAAAGGGAGTTGTGGATCTGGGATGGATTGGGTGGGGGTTGGGGGGGGATTAGGGAAGTAAAGTAAGGTGTTGGGAACTCTATGGAAGGTGTGGGAAGACCAGTTATCCAGAGCTAACTGGAATCGGAGGACTACAGGTGAGGTATGGCAGCTGTGGCCTTGCTCTGACAGGGTGGGTGCAGACATCACTGTTCTCCGGGAGCGGGAAGTAGATTATGATAGCGACCTGCCCCGGAAGATCACTGAGGTGCTGGTACGAAAGGTCCCTGACAACCAACAGGTGAAGCACACACCCTTCCCTGCCCCCTAGGCCCACGCTCCCTGGGAGGGCCCCGTGGTGAAAGACTCTCCCCTGGTCTGGGATCCTGGGGGTGTCCAGTTCATCACTTGCTCCCCAGGGAGCGTCACTGCCCTTGACCCAAACCTCAGTGGACAGAGGTGAGGGATTAGAGCTCTCATCCCTGGCAATTCATCCACAGTTCCTAGACCTCCGTGTGGCCGTCCTGGGAAACGTGGACTCAGGGAAGTCTACTCTGCTTGGAGTCCTGACCCAGGGAGAACTGGACAATGGGCGGGGCCGGGCCCGGCTCAACCTTTTCCGCCACCTGCATGAGATTCAGTCTGGTCGAACCTCCAGCATCAGCTTCGAGATCCTGGGCTTTAACAGCAAGGGAGAGGTGCATGCAGTCAACGGGACCCACTGGGGCCAGACTCTGAGGATGGGATGGAAGCAGAGAAGGACAGAGGCCTGGGCAGAGTGTGGAGACTTTTTGGAGTAGTGTAGATGAAGGCCCTGAGGGGACTGTGAATAAGCTGTGTCCCTCTTAGAAAACAAAAGGGGAATCAACTGAATGAAATCAGAACTGGGGCTCAGGGCTAAGAGGCAGGGTCCCCCAGGGACTGGTTTAGATCCTGGCGACTCTTGGGGAGGCTGGTTTAGATCCTGGTGACTCTTGAGGGGGCTGTGAGTGGGCACTGAGAGCCCTGGGCTCTGGGCCAGGTGGTGAATTACAGTGACTCACGGACGGCCGAAGAGATCTGTGAGAGCAGCTCCAAGATGATCACCTTCATCGACCTGGCAGGCCACCACAAGTACCTGCACACCACCATCTTTGGCCTCACCTCCTACTGCCCCGACTGTGCCCTGCTCCTCGTCAGTGCCAACACTGGGATTGGTACGAGGCCTTGGGGCACGGATGGGGTTGGGGGGTCGGGTGCTGATTCTCTTCCACCTGGGCCTCCTCAAATCTGGGAGCCAGATCAACCATCCTCTTCTTCCCTCTCCTCCTTCATTCTCCTTCCTCTCCTGCTGCCTGTCTGCCTTCTGTGAGGCAGCTGGCACCACAAGGGAACATCTGGGGCTGGCTCTGGCCCTGAAAGTGCCATTCTTCGTCGTCGTTAGCAAGGTGGATCTGTGTGCCAAGACCACAGTGGAGAGGACAGTACGGCAGTTGGAGCGGGTCCTCAAGCAGCCTGGCTGCCACAAGGTTCCCATGCTGGTCACTTCTGAGGATGATGCTGTCACTGCTGCCCAGCAGTTTGCCCAGTCACCCAAGTATGCCTACCTCACCCCAGAGCCCTGATCCACAGGGAAGGCCGCCACAAAGGCCCAGTGCCCAGGTGCATGGTGTCCCACCCTCAAGGTCAGACCAGTTTGGGCTCAGTTCCATGGTTCTTCAGACTGGGATTAAAGGAGGGAGTCTTTGCTGAAATGCTTGACACCCCCCATCATCTACTCCATCCCTCACTTGGAGCCAATTTGAGCTTTGTTGCTGCCCTGGGACTGTGGGGAATGAAGTGATAGACCAGGTACCTGCCATCTCCTTTGGGATGGGTTTCGTGTGTTATATTCCTTGGCTGGCTCACAGAGAGAGAGAGAACCTAAAGCTCTTGAGGAGGTTAACAGGTAGGAGAGAGGGGGCCCCCAGCTGCCCAGCAAGTAGCTCACCTTCCAGTGTATGGGGCGCTTGCCTCCTGCTGAGATTTTCCTCATCTGTCATTCCACACCTCCTGCAGTGTCACCCCTATCTTCACACTGTCCAGCGTGTCTGGAGAGAGCCTGGACCTGCTCAAAGTGTTTCTGAACATCCTGCCGCCACTCACCAACAGTAAAGAGCAGGAGGAACTTATGCAGCAGCTGACAGAGTTCCAGGTAGTAGGCTGCTCGAATAAGCAGTGGGTTGGGAAGCAAGGAGGGGTGGGTTCAAGCCCAGAGTCTATCTTAGAGATTTTGGATCTGTCATTGATGGAATCTTCTTTGGCTTCAGGTGGATGAAATCTACACAGTACCAGAAGTGGGGACCGTTGTTGGAGGGACACTTTCCAGGTGAATTGCCTTGCTTGTTACCCATCCCCCTCAGCTCTCACATATCCTTATACACGAAGACATGGCACAGAGGAGACCCTGGGACTGAGGAGCCCATCTAAAGGATATGCATGTTTGCAGATTAGCCTTTCATTATCAGAAGAGCTAGAGAAAACTACTCTGTTGGCTTATAAGGGAAGAAACAGTATTGCTGCCTTTTTTGGGAATCTCTAGGCCCCTGAGGAGGTAGTATGGGTCTTAGGCCCTAGGAAGAAAACTGGAGTGTACTCAACTGACTTCATCTCAAAATGGAGAGATGAAAGGTCCCTTAAGACTTCCCAAAGCAAGGGATGACACCCCAAGGGATAACTTGGTCCTTCAGGGATCAAGTCTTCAGTGTTGTCAAACCAGCAGGTACTTCTCTGCCTTTCCTGGTAATAGCCTTCAGAGTCTGAACTCTGGAGTGGGGCAAGGCAATCATCCCCCCTACCTCCAAGTCTGAATTTAGGATCTTTTTCCTCCACATGAGGGATAAGCCTTAGAAGGAAAGGAATGTTCTAGGTAGCCATAAGGCAGAGAAGTAGGCAGGAGGCCTAGCTGACACTGTGCCACCTGCCCTCTGGGCTGCAGTGGGATTTGCCGTGAGGGAGATCAGCTGGTGGTGGGCCCCACGGACGACGGCTGCTTCCTGGAGCTGAGAGTATGCAGCATCCAGCGCAACCGCTCTGCCTGTCGTGTGCTGCGAGCTGGTCAGGCAGCTACGCTGGCCCTCGGGGACTTTGACCGTGCACTGCTTCGCAAGGTGAGGTGGGTGGGTGGGTTGGAGAGGGAACACAAAGAGAGGTGCCTAAGCAGTTGGCTATCGGATGATGAGCACCTGTCTCAGGTGCTTCAGAGAAACTCAAAGGCAGCATGGTCTGTAACCCAAGAAGCTTATGGTCTGGTTATACTGACTGTGTGTGAAAAAGGCATAGAGCACTCAGAAAGGAGCAGGTTGCTAAATGTAAATTGCTATGGTATAACCTATTTAAAAATTTTAGGGTCCAGGACTAAAAAAATACAAAGTATTTGAAGGGGTAGAGGACATGGGAGGTGGGTGAGGAAGAGTTCCCTTTAAGAAGGGTTTTGAGTATTTTCTTTTGAAGTCTTTGTGTTTGGAGTCCTAGTGGCAGAGGAAATTCAGGAGTGGTAAAAGGGTGTGGGGTGGCTAGGGAGGAAGTCTAATGCTAGGTCTGCCCTTACTGGGTCTGGGGGCTATGCCTCCCCAGGGCATGGTGATGGTGAGCCCTGAGATGAATCCCACCATCTGCTCGGTGTTTGAGGCAGAGATAGTTCTACTGTTCCATGCCACCACCTTTCGGCGAGGCTTCCAGGTGACAGTGCACGTGGGCAATGTACGTCAGACGGCAGTGGTGGAAAAGATCCATGCCAAGGTGAGAGGGACCCAGCCATGCCCCCATTTCTCCAGGAAACAATCAGAATTCTGCCTCCAGAAAGGAGGCCTGGCCCCAGACTTGCAGAGAACTCCGTGATCACACAAAGGGATCATAGCCCTACTTGGGGTGGGTAAAAGCCTGATAGGCCGGGGAGGGTGGAGAGCTGGTAGAGAATAGGATGGGAGGCACCAGCCAGGGCCAGTGATTGCGTATCTGCTGCAGGACAAGCTGCGGACAGGGGAGAAGGCGGTGGTACGTTTCCGCTTCCTGAAACACCCAGAGTACTTGAAGGTGGGCGCCAAGCTGCTGTTCCGAGAGGGTGTCACCAAGGGCATCGGCCATGTCACTGATGTGCAAGCCATTGCAGCAGGAGAGGCCCAGAACAACATGGGCTTCTGAGCTCCCCAGCAGACAGCTCAGTTGCTGTCCCTACAATATATAAGGTGACTTCCGGCCATGCTGCCCCTCATTGGTGGCTGTGTGTGTTAATAGGCTAGGGAGTGAGGGGTGCTGTCTGCCACTTGCTCCCTGCCACCTTACTAGAGAGGTGCCAAGCTTGGTGTGGCCAGGGGAGGGGCAGTCCTGAGGGAGAAGAAAGAATTCAGGGCAATGCTCAGCAGTCGTGTGCCCACCTGGTTGGCTCATCAACCCTGACAACCCTGTGGCCTGTCTACTGGAGAGAGCTGACCATGCCACCTTGGCCCCACTATCAGGACTGAGCATGATCCACCGGTGTGGTCCCTGTACTTCAGGAATTGTCACAACTGAGGGTGGTCTTCGAAAGCACTCTCTTTTCTATACCTCAAGGCCATGTACGTTGTCCATCTTTACCTGACTGTGGACAAAAGACATCTGCTTCTGGCTACCTGATGGCCCAGGGTCTGAAGAAATGGCACAGGGACAGTGAATGGCAGTGCTCCCACCCAATGCTGGGGCCTGGGGCCTACTCCTCAGCTTTATCCCTTGGTCCTTCTTCACTCGAGGGCAATGTCCCCAGTTCCCCTCTCACAGGCCCCACAGGTGCTATTTGTTGTGCTGGCCCAAGTGTGGGGCTCTCAAGCTAAGGCTTGGCATACCAAAGGCCAGCTGCATGTCAGTCTTGTCCTTTCCTCTGCAGTGATCTGTTGGTTTTAATGCTGGATCAAACAGTATGTTTTACTTTCCAAGATTCGAGGTTGAGGATCTGACCCACAGCTTCCTGACTGCCACCCTCCTCCTCCCTCCCTGCTCCCACAAATTCCTCTCGTTTTAGTAATTTGCAGTGACTATCCTCTTTCCTCTGTTGCAGGGAACCAGGAGAAAAGGGAGAGATGTTGCCATAGTTCCTACTCTGTTGGGCATGGACTCCCTTTTTTCCCTTTAAGTGTCCTGGGTTCCCATGGACTCAGGGATTTGTTGGTTGAGGTTTCTCTGCATATTTATACACACACACACACATATATTGTACAGAATAAAAATGTTTTATTGGATATACTGTGCTTATGCTTAAGACAAGCTCAGCCTGCAGAGAAATATTCCTCTTCAAGATGAGTTAAAAACAAAACAACTGCTGACCCCTGAATGGGGAAAGAATCTAGAATCCTTCAGCTATCTCATCCATCATTCTTCTTTCCCTCTCCCCAACAAATGATCAATGTTCCATTATCCTAACCAAGTATGCTTGTCTGTTTTGCATAGTAATTTGAGCAAGAAGAGCAGAAAGGGAAGCTTACACCTTTTCAGCTGAAATAGGTAGCTACCTGTATTCATGGAATTGGCCACTTGCTACTGGTCACAATACCATTGAAATTTTGATACTAGAGTGCTACTCGCTTAATGAAAAATAGAATTTAGAAACAGATCTGTTTCTTCACACTTTTGCAATGCAAAGCAGTGAGAAGTGAGGTATATACACCCTAAACTGGATTCTTGGGCTCCTTGGGACACTTGCCCAAATCTTAGTCCCTTTTCCTGTTTCTGATTATCACATATTATAGGGCCCAAGGTCAATTGTGAAAAAGAAACAAGGGGGTTGGGAAGTGCATTGTGAGCACTGAATCTGGCAAAAGAAATTTAATGATAAATAAATGGGACCCAAGGTTTCATGAGGCATTCTGCCCCCACTGAGGCTCAGCTGCTTTTTAAAATATGGGTTTAACTTGCTACCAGTTTAGTAGCTGTGGCTGAAGAACTTCCTCGTGTTGGAAGCTGAGAGCTGTTTACTTCCTTCTGTACTGTTGCTGCTAAATAGCTGTGAGGAAGGAAAGGTTATATTCAGAAAAGGTACTATAGCTTTTACCCAACACTGACCTTTGAACAGCTGTTTGCTGTCCCCTCTAGACTAGATCATTGCCAGTCCATTGGGGGCAGGTTGGCATCCCCAGAAAAACAAGGCATGCTGCCATCTTTTTTGGTCACCCACCAGCCAACATCTCATCTGCTCCCCTTACTTCCAAGTCCAACCTAGGTTTCTACTACACTGTTTTTCTACATGACCCCTTCATTCCAGGCACATGAGTAGAAAGAGGTGGAGAAGCTTGTCAACTTGATCTGAATATAGCAGCCGAGATAAATGAATGCTTTAATCCGTGGTTTGTCTTGTTTTGTTTTAAATGACTTATCTTTTCCCGGGGTCAAGAAAAAAGAAACTTTAGAAAATCAACATCTCAGTACTAAGAAATCATCTCTGAGAACTAGTGAGCCACTTTTCTACATTCATAAAACATTTAGGATAAAAGGGTATATAAGACAGGCCACCAAAGATTATGTATATTTTTATTGTTTCAGTTCTGGTAATCAGATCTAAAATTTTTCACTACATGCATTCAGCCAATGAATATCAGACACCTATTATGTGCAAGACACCATAAATTTCTGCTTTCAAGAAACTACAAATCCCATAAGGAAAAGGCCATGTACACAGTGAATATTACTAGATATTTAAAATTGCCACAATGCTGGAAAATGTTTAAAGAAATCATTTCCTCCTAAACCCAGTGCCATTTCCACAGACCTCCTAATTTACAAATAAAAGTGGGGGTGGGAAGGGGGATATATACATCATTCTTCCTCCCTATCTCCCAACTCAATTCATCTTCAGTTTGGTTCCCTGCATAATTCAAGGTTTCCGTAAGATGTCATATCAGAAAAGTCAGAAGGACTGAATGCAGTACTATATATATTGGGCCAAGTACAAAAAGCTACAATCATGAATTTTAAATAGCATAATAATGATTAAAATCCTAAGTTCATACTTCAGTAGGAAAGAGATTAAAAGGCCCAAGCACTTACCTCTTAAATTTGTACTTTAAGGTTTAAGGAAATGTCATTGCCTTCTACAACCTTGGCTTTTGGTATTTTCTAGATCAGTACTTCTCAAACTTTAAGATGTATACTAATCGCCAAGAGAATCTTGTAAATATGCAGATTCTGATTCAGTAGGGGTGGGGGTGAGACTGAGACTATTTCTAACAAGCTCCCTGGTGATGCTAATGCTATTCCTCAAATCACACTTGGAGTAGCAACAAGGTTCAGAGAAGATTTAGTTTTGATCTTGGCTTATCCAGTCTGCATTTCCTGAACTGGTCTAGCAGTCTCATTCTACATTAGGAAGAAGTGCTAGAGGTAGAAGGGCCAATGGCTAAGACAGGCTATACTAGGGTTTACTTGTATAAAATTCAGTATTTGGGTAGCTTTTGTGTACAGAGCTCTGCCCTAAACTAGTTACTATATCACTTCAGAATTTCAACTCTTCACATTCTCCAACTGAAAATATGGAATTTTGTTCAAGGTGTTAAGTGTTTTTTTCTTGTTTTTTTTTGTGTGTGTTTGTTTTGTTTTGTTTTTAAAACAAACTCCATTCTTTCTCTGGGCAAATTTTAAGTTCAATAACTTTAAATCCATTATTTCTAATCTTCAATAATCTGTAAGGTACTATTATCAAGATTACAGATGAGGAAAGTGATCTGTTCAAGGCCATTCTCAGAATTAGAGGCACAGCCAGGTTTGGAACCAGGTCCCTTGGGCCCCAAAGCCCATGTATTGTATGACACTGCTTCCCTAAACTCTAAAGATTAAAATTCAAAGCACTTGTAACTCTAGAAGATGGATTTTTACATCTCTATTAGCAATGGGATTAGAATCCATGCCTGTGAAGAGATGGGAGCCTTAACCTAGCACCTAATTGGACTATTTTTTATTAAAAATTTGAGAAAGTTATGGATTTCCTTGAGAAGTAGACAGTATTTCCATTTCCCAGGTTACAGATAAATACTAAAACCCTGCAGCAAGCCTAAGGGCAGCGCTTGTGTGTTAATGGCTTAAAAAATGATTCCAGTGTCTGCATGCCCTCAGGCTTAGGGCGTTTATTAGTGGAGGCCAAAGGACTCTTGGGATTTCTCTTGCCTTGAGGAGAAATGGCAGGAACAACCCGGGGAGTTGAGGAATGGGGCTGCGAAAAGGATTTCTGCAACTCCAATGCAAAATGATAGTCCATATGTTCCGGCATCTCCCACACTGGAAGCAGGAAGCCACACTTCTCACAGGGCACTTGGTCCTCAGCATCAAGAAGACTTGGAATAGTAGCTGCCTTTTGAGCCACTTCCAGAGCAGACTTGGAGATTAAAGAAGCAAGCCTGCTTGGGCTGCTCTGGGCCAAATCCATCTCTGCAGAAGTCACTTTTGAGGATTCTGGTTTCGACACCTCTTCACAAGCAGGAGCACAATCTGCACATTCTGTTGGAAGATGTTCTGGTAATTTTTTAGGGCTGGACAATGGATTTTGTGAAGGGAAGGAAATGGAAGGATTATTAAGCTGTTTCTGCTTTAGGGCTTCCAGACTTTTCTGCTTAAAAAAGGGCTGTGTTCCTTTAGTATGACTAGTTTGGAAAGGCAGTGAGGGTTTGGATGGTGAATTGGTTTCTGGGGCCTGAGGAGTGGCAGTAAGAGACAAAAACAAAGCTTCTTTGACTTTCTGCTTTTCTGCAGCCTTTTGGAAGAATGATTCCAGAGAAGTGGTTGGTTTCTTAGTGGCTATTACTGCTGGACCACTTTCCAGGGTCTTAGCTTCTGAACTGGTAACTGGCAACTTGGGCAGAGAACCTTGGTCACTGTTTAAGAAGACAGTGATGTCTGTGCAAGATGAAGGGGCAGAGGCAGAAAATTTTGTAGCACAGAGGAAAAGCATTATGAGGGGAGGGGACCTGTATAGAAAGTAAAGGAACAAGAAGATTAGCAATGGCTCACTACTTCAGAGCTAGGACAGATTCAATTCATAAATGACTGGGATTCTGGTTCTGCCATAAGAAGAAATTATCACATGCTACAGTAGTTCTCAAACTTTAGCACATATCAGATTGTTAATACAGATTCAGTAGACCTGGGGTGGGCAGAGAATTGGCATTTCTAGTGAGTTTCTAGGTGAGACTGATGGTCTGGGACCATGCTTTGAAAACCACTGACTTAGGAACAACAGCTGGGTATTATTTTTATAAGATACTGCTACAGAGCTGCTATAATTCAGGGTTGGGGCAGAAATTTTATTCAGGGCAGCAGAAAATTTTAGAATATTTAAACTGGAAAGATTCAAAATCTTTCTCACCATTCCCTGTTTTTAAACGGTACCACCTAAGCCATCCCTGATAGACTGTCCACTCTGGAATTTTTAGAGAATAAAATTCCACAACTGCTTTTGGTTGGCCATCCCAGTGTCTCAAAAATATTTTAAGAAATTCTTATCACAAAATTCCTCATGTCTAGTAATTCTTTCATGTGTGCTGAATTGGAAAAGATGAAATGTACTTCTATATACAGATTAGTCTCTTAATGAGGAAAATAATAAATGCTACTTTTAAATTGTCTTGCTTTCCTCAAGTTTCATGCTTTGGGACACTCTTAGAATCAAATAATTTTGATGCTTCTCTGTCAATAAAAGTCACTCTATTGGTAAGTAGCATTTGTTAAAGTCAATTGTAAGTTTGCAAATAAGGTTTCATATGAACATAGTACAATTATTTAGTTCTATAAAATTGTTCCATATTTGAAAATAAACACAGTGGGAAGTGAAAGTTAAGTAAATTTTAAGTAGGGAACAAAGAATCCAACTTTAGAGACCCCATCATATTGTAGGCCATATTATAGAAGAGTAATACTGATAAATTTAGATAAGCAATAATTTAGGTAATTAAATGTTATTTTTTATAATAATTATCTAAGTAAACAACCAGTTTATCTTTCACAATTTCCATTGTGAATATGGAATACTTTTCAATTTAACAGGCTATGTTAAAAAAGCAGAGGATCATCCTGGCCATGCAAATTATTAATATCTGGACAGTAAATGAACAAACTCCATAAAGAAACTTTATCATATATTTGGTTATCATACTTCATGACCAAGTGAAAGCAAAATTTAGTAATGAATATGACATTCATATAACACCAATGGTGCTTATAACTGATTTGGGAAGTTTGAGATTATCAAGATACTTTTTAAGATAGAATAATCAAGTAGTTAAGAGAGAGGTTCCCAAGTGTGTTCTCGAAACTTGAGCTCTGTACTCCAAGTATAATAATTGGTCATTCTCTTCACTAGAGCAAGCTGATACAGGCAGAGATAGTTCATTCTGTCTTCTAACCTAGCCCTGGGAACTGTAATGCATCAAATATCAGACAGGGAGCTGCAGCTGAGCTGCTTTGTTTCTGGGGTTGCAATGGCCCTTTCTCCCTCAGTGCATGACCACTCCATTCCCTTCTGCAATAGGTGCTTCTAGCCAGAGTCACAAAGAGACTACTTCAACTAGAAGAGCTCAGATGCCCACTAATTTTAGAGCTAAGACAGGGCAAATCTCTTTTGAGAAGAGTTAGTGAAGAACTCACCATTCAGTTTGGGTTCCAGATGTATTACAGTTTCTGATGACAGCAAAGGCATCATGACTCATCTTATGAGCATCATAGCGGGTAAGGGCACAGCAGCGGCGCAGGCTGCTGAGACGTTTATCTCCTTGTACACGAATGCTCACAGTCAACTGGGTGGCTACCCTGTCATTCTGGAAAAGGATTAAGACCAGAACTAAAGTTAACATGAGCATCTAGATTCTGTATACTGAACTACATGAGAGAAAATGAAGAATGGTTTGGAAACTGTAAGTTTAAAAAATCAAGAATAGAGTCAGTAAGCAAAGAATGAGACTTGTTTATTCCATCATTTATTCATATAAACTGCAAATACATACTGAGAACCTATTAAGCAAAAGACACTGGATTAGGTACTATGAAGGCTGCAAAGACATTTTCTGCCTTCATATATATTATACATATAGTATAGATGCTATACTATACTATGGAATCACATTTTCTGAATAAAAGCTCCAATTACATGGCTCCAAAAAATTTTTTGTGCTATTTCTGGGTGCAAGAAATAATTAAAGCCTAGAGACGGGACAAGATGGCAGCATAGGGAAGTGTGGAATTTAGTTCATCCTCTAGAACAACCAGCTTATAGCCAGGAACAACAAGTAAAAAAAGTCTGGAAAAATCGTTGGGGGACATCTGTGACTGGACTAACAGTACACCAGTCTGGAAAGGGTGGAACGGCTGAGATTGCAGCATAAGAACTGTAAGTAAAGCTCCCCAAACTGCGG